>JARBWK010000019.1:12439493-12601874 GCA_030556195.1 Anolis apletophallus
GATGGAGAGAGGCTGCTGTCGGCGTGGACATTGAAGTCCCCCAGCACCACAAGTCTAGGG
This sequence comes from Anolis apletophallus, assembly GCA_030556195.1. Lineage (NCBI taxonomy): Eukaryota > Metazoa > Chordata > Lepidosauria > Squamata > Anolidae > Anolis > Anolis apletophallus. The sequence goes on from JARBWK010000019.1 coordinate 12,439,554, forward strand.
AACCTCAATGCCCACTCCGCCACAGTCTCAAGCAGCAGGATAGACTCCCGCCAGCGCGCTAGGTGCACGGTACACCAGCAGGAAGGCTACACTCTCCGGGGCTCCCATCAGGCCAACACTTTTTCATTCCGTCTGCCTCCAATGCAGGGACCGCTCTAAGATGTAACAGGTCGCGGGCGAGGATCGCCACGCCTCCCCCGCCTCCCGTTCCTATTCTGGTGAGTGGCGAGAGGCGTAGCAATAGGGACCAGTTCTTGCAGGCAGATGTCATCACCGTCTTGGAGCCAGGTCTCCGTGATGCAGCACAGGTCGGCTCGTTGGTCTTCAATAAAGTCCCTAATGGTTGCTGTCTTGTTCCTGGCAGAACGCGCGTTCACTAGCAATGACAGATCAGGACCACACTTGGCACACAGAGGCCCAATGGCCCACTTAACAACCTGGTGCAGTTTAGGGCAGGATGGGCCATGAATGATGGGATTTACAGTACCTTCACCCAATTCACTTCCCACAGAACATTGTCGCCCTTACAAATCACAGACCAGCCCCAAACTTGGCACAGAGAATAATCATGACCCACTCTACATCCTGATGCTGTTCTAAGGGGGATGGTCCATGGATGATGGGATCTGCAGTACATTCACTCACTTACTGAAATTACTGCAACCCTCATCCAATGACCAATGCAGACCAACCTTGGCACACAGAGCCCCCATGACTCACTCTACATCCTGCTGCAGTTTGAAGGCGGACGGACCATGGATGATGGGACTTGCAGTACCTTCACTCACTTCCTGAAAACAATGCGACCCTCATCCAATCACCAATAAAGACCAAACTTTGCACACAGAGCTCCCATAACCCGCCCTCCATCCTACTGCAGTTTAGAGGAGGGCGCACCATGGATGATGGGATTTCAAGTAGCTGCACTCACTTCCCAAGCCTGCTGTGAACCTCATCCAGTGACTGATCAGGACCAAACTTTGCACACATAGCACTCATGACCCACTTTACATCCTGGTGCACTTTGGAGGAGGGTGGACAACGAGTGATGGGACCTGAAGTACCTTTACAAATTTCCCGAAACTGCTGCGAGCCTCATCCAATGACTGATCAAGACCAAATTTGGCACACCGAGCCCCCATGACCCACTCTCCATCCTGGTGCAATTTGGAGGAGGATGGACCATGGATTCTGGGACTTGAAGTACCTTCACTCACTTTTTGAGACCACTGCGAGCCAAATGAACAACTGGTAAGGACCAACCTTGGCACACAATGCCTTTCTCAAATAACCCGGGCACCGCCGGGTCCCCAAGCTAGTAAATCTATTATATAAATGGGTTCACTTCATGTGATGTATACCTCAAACAAAGAAACCTTACAACGCAGAAACACAATACTTGCCAACAGAAATAGGCCTCAAGCAAGGTACGTTTGTAGCAAAGAACATTCCCCCCCAAAACCTAAAAGTCCCCCAAAACAACGAGTAAAAATAAAACTACATTTACCAGCATCCTCCGGGGCAGCCAAAGACTCACCCAGCCTCTACATTCTGAACAACATGATTGGCTGCCAATAAGGGCGGATTTGCATAACTGCTGCACTGGCCAGCCAACATGAAAATTCCGATCCATAATAAACTGCCAAAACAGAATAAGGAAAAGGCCTGAGCCAATCCCCAACACAAACACCCAAATCACTTCCAACCGAAAAATCACAGACCACGCCCAAAATTGACAGTAAGGCTTCAGTTTCCCTAACTAGCCCTCACTTACTGGGAAACTGTTTACATGAATTGACAGTAAGGCTTCATTAACTATTCTCCGACTAGGCCTCCGCTCATTGGACATTGTTTATGGCCTGAATTGACAGTAAGAGTTCATTACATTTAAACTCCGGTCTAGGACTCAGCTCATTGGACATTGTGTATGGCCTGAATTGACAGTAAGGCTTCATTAACTTGCTGTTCCTAACTAGGCCTCAGCTCATGGGACATTGTGTATGGCCTGAATTTACAGTAACCTACCTTGGCACACAGAGCCCCGACCATGCATGATGGGACTTGAAGTACCACCATGGAAAATGGGATTTGTAGTACTTCAAAACCCATCATTCCCCACAGACCACTGTGGCCCAGAACCAAGACCGATAAAGACCCAACTTGGCACACCATGCCCCCCATGCCCCACACTCCATCCAACTGCAGTTTAGAGGAGGGCACACCGTGGATGATGGGACTTTCTCGCATCCCCTAAAAAGGGCACAGCAATGCGTGCCGGGTACAGCTAGTACATAAATAAAACGCTTCCGTTCAATGTGTCACTCGGTAGCCTCCGTCCCTACCTGCCGCATCAGGACGAATACGGCTGAAGGAAACCAATCGAGTCTTTTGAGACATTAAGAAGGAAAAACCCGGCTTTGTTAATGAGGAGGATTACGACGACGGTGCCTGTTAGGAAGGGCTTAAGGAGATTCAAAATCCTCAGATCGGCTCCCGCTGCTAAAAGACCCCGCGGGGAAGCGGGATTCTTATTCATCATCCCTTTCGTTCCTTTTTTTCAGATGTTTAGCAGGGTCTCTTGCATTCCTCCGGCAAACAGGAGCCACGGGGAATCTGCCAGGGGGCAGGATTTGATGTCGGGAGGAACGCTCCCAAGCCTAAGGAATACATGAGACGACACAACACTAGTGGCGCACGGTGCGCAAGGATGCTCTGCAAGGCCTTGGCTGTGTGTTTACAGTCTGCTTTTGAGGGCGATATTCGGGTCTGAGTCGACTTGGGATTGGCACTGTTTGGTCCTGGTCATTCGCCATGACTCACCATTGACAATGAGGGCCACCTCGCGCTCTCCCACCCCGATTCGGGGGACGATGGCCTTGCAGACGTATTGCCCGGCATCTGCCTGCGTGACGGACTTGAGATACAGCTGGTGGCTATTGCTGAGGACCTGAAGAGAGAAAAAACAGTCGGAAAATATGGATATTATTTGGGGCAGGGGTGCCCACACTTCTTCAGAATGCGAGCTACTTATAATAAAACCAAGTCAGAAAGATCTACCTACCTCCTCACGGCTGGAGAAGCTGCTGGTAGAGCTGAAGCTGGGGAGGGGGCGGGGCTTGGTGCATCCTGGCTCCGCCCCCTATGGCTTCAGCTCTACGAGCAGCTTCTCCAGGCTTGAGGATGGCAATGCCAAGCCAGTGGTGGCATAGGTAGAACAAGGCTGGCTTGGCCCTGCCCTCCTCAAGGCTGGAGAAGCTGCTGGTAGAGCTGAACCCGGTTAGGGGTGGGGATTGGCACAGCCTGGCTCCGCCCCCCCCCCAGCTTCAGCTCTACCAGCAGCTTCTCCAGGCTTGAGGACGGCGGAGCCAAGCCAGTGTTGCCATAGCTAGCACAAGGCTGGCTTGGCCCTGCCCTCCTCAAGGCTGGAGAAGCTGCTGGTAGAGCTGAAGCCAGGGACGGGGCAGGGCTTGGTGTGGCCTGGCTCCACCCCCTCTGGCTCCAGCTCTACCAGCAGCTTCTCCAGGCTTGAGGATGGCGGTGCCAAGCCAGTGGTGGCATAGGTAGAACAAGGCTGGCTTGGCCCTGCCCTCCTCAAGGCTGGAGAAGCTGCTGGTAGAGCTGAAGCCAGGGAGGGGGCGGGGCTTGGTGTGGCCTGGCTCCACCCCCTCTGGCTTCGGCTCTACCAGCAGCTTCTCAGGCTTGCGGAGGGCAGTGCCAAGCCAGCGGTGGCATAGCTAGCACAAGGCTGGCTTGGCCCGGCCCTCCTCAAGGCTGGAGAAGCTGCTGGTAGAGCTGAAGCCAGGGAGGGGGCGGGGCTTGGTGTGGCCTGGCTCCACCCCCTCTGGCTTCGGCTCTACCAGCAGCTTCTCCAGGCTTGAGGATGGCAGTGCCAAGCCAGTGGTGGCATACCTAGCACAAGGCTGGCTTGGCCCGGCCCTCCTTGAGGCTGGAGAAGCTGCTGGTAGAGCTGAACCTGGTTAGGGGGTGGGGCTTGGCATGCCTGGCTCTGCCCCCCAGCTTCAGCTCTACCAGCAGCTTCTCCAGGATTGAGGATGGCGGTGGCATAGCTAGCACAAGGCTGGCTTGGCCCGGCCCTCCTCAAGGCTGGAGAAGCTGCTGGTAGAGCTGAAGCCAGGGAGGGGGCGGGGTCTCCGGAGGCCCCACCTCGCGCTCCGCCTGCTTTTCTCCCGTCCGGAAGCAACCCTGGGGCCTGCGCTGCCAGCGAGAGAGAGGAGCGCCCTGCTTCTCTCTCGTCCGGAAGCAAACGGTGCGCAGCGTGGAAGGTGCGCGCGGGCGGAAGGTACGTGCGCGCAGAGCAGACGCGCCCTATCCGGCTGAGATCCACCTCCTTCGGTCCCGCGATCGACCAGTCGATCGCGATCGACTTCCTGGGCAAACCTGATTTGGGGTATGCGTGTTACCTGGATCCCGTTCCTGAACCAGAGGGGCATCTTGAACCTAACCTTGTAAAAGAATAATATCTAGCAGAGGAGCTCTCCAAGGTGCTTAACTTACTTTGGGGAAGGTATTTTGAGGTTGCAAAGAACGAACTGTCCAGGCTTTGCAAGACACAACAACACAAACATGTTTACCGTATATACTCAAGTATAAGCCGACCCAAATATAAGCCGAGGCAACTAATTTTGCCACAAGAAGTGGGAAAACGTATTGACTCGAGTATAAGCCAAGTTGTGGGAAATGCAGCAGCTATGGGTCAATTTTTAAAAAATAGTAGATACCAATAAAATGACATTAATTGAGGCCTCAGTAGGTTGAATGTTTTTGAATATTTACATAAAACTGCAAATAAATTTACATAAAATGTACATAAAATTCCAACTCTGATTAAACCATTATTCTAGCCTCCTAAAATGTAAATGTGCTTATGCATCCCTCCAATAATAATAAAGAGGGCGAAATAATAAATGTAATAATAATAATAAATAGAGTAAAATAATAAATGTAATAATAATAGAGTAAAATAATAAAAGTAATAAACATAATAGAGTAAAATAATGTAAATGTCATAATATCAATAATAACAGAGTAAAACAATAAATGTAATAATAATTGAATAAAATAATAAAAGTAATAAAAATAATAAACATAATGTAAATTGATAATAATAGAGTAAAATAATAAATGTAATAATAATAGAGTAAAATAATGTAAATGCAATAATAGTAATAATAGAGTAAAATCATAATGCAATAATAATAATTGAGTAAAATAATAAAAGTAATAAAAATAATAGAGTACCACAATGTAAATGTCATAATAGAGCAAAATAATAAATGTAATAATCATAAGAGTAAAATAATGTAAATGCAATAATATTAATAATAGAGTAAAATCATAATGCAATTATAATAATTGAGAAAAATAATAAAATTAATAAAAATAATAGAGTACCATAATGTAAATGTAATAATAGAGCCAAATAATAAATGTAATAATAATAGAGTAAAATAATGTAAATGCAATACTATCAATAATAGAGTAAAATAATAATGCAATAATAATACAGTAAAATAATAAAAGTAATAAACATAATAATAAATAGAGTAATAAAATAAATATAATAAAATAGTAATAACTCAGTAAAATAATAAAGAACCTTGGCTCGAGTGTAAGCTGAGGCGAGCCTTTTCAGCCTAAAAAGGAGGCAGAAAAACTAGGCTTATATTCGAGTATATACAGTAATTTAACTATATACACATTGAGAGTGAAGGGTTCCAAAAGGGTGGAGACAAAGAGCTTGCAGGGAAGTATGGAAAGGATTATCTGAGGCCATCTAGTCCAGGGCTGTCCAACTGACGGCCCGGGGGCCGTATACGGCCCCAGCCCCTTCCCTACGGCCCCCTAAGCTTTTTAATAAAAATAGTTAATTAAATTAAAATATTTTTTAAAATTACGCACTTCTCTGGTTTTGGAGCAAGTATCACGAGATTACAAAAGCCACACGGGATTTCGCTCTCAACGCAAAATCTCGCCTGCGTTGAGAGCGAAATCCCGTGTGGCTTCCGTAGTCTCGCGATACTCCTGTTGCCGAAATCTCAGCTACTTAATCCCTGCAGCCCACGCAGACGTGATTTGTACCTTCCCGGCTGCTGCCTTGGTCGGTCGTCGCCTCTGCTCGTGGTCCGGCTGCTCCTGGATCCCGCGCGTTTGGGAAGGTAGGCTAACCGTTATGTTATTATTATGTAATTGTGTATTTGAATGCCCACCCTGCATTTAATGTTAGTAAAATATTATATTTGACTGTATGCATGCCCCTTTTGAATGCCCACCCTGCATTTTATCTCAGTAAAATATTATATTTGACTGTATGCATGCCTCTTATGAGTAGTAAGCCGGGGGTGGAGGCAGGGGCGGAGCCGGGGGCAGACCCTACGGCCCCCCAGGTCATCAGTGACCGGAATTCAGGCCCCTGGGCCGGTAGAAGTTGGACAGCCCTGATCTAGTCTAACCACACAACAAAGCAGAAGACCCTTCAGAAATGCCAAAATCTGCTTCCTACTACAGTGTTTCCCTCACTTATTGGGGGTGTTACGTTCCAGGACCACCCGCAATAAGTGAAAATCCACTAAGTAGGGATGCTCTATTTATTTTAATATTTATACATTATTTTAGTAGTTATGCACTATTTTAAGTCTTTATAAACTTAATATAATGGAAAGGAAAGGAAGGAAAAGCCCTTCAAGGCTGGAGGGAGGGAGGACTGAGGCGGGAAAGCACCTCGGAGAATGGCGGTGGCAAAAACCCGCGAAGCAGCGAAAATACCAATATATATATTTTAAATTAATATTTATTTAAAACCGCAAAACAGCGGGTCTGCAATAAGCAAACCGCGAAGTAGCGAGGGAACACTGTAATAATAATAATAATAATAATAATAATAATAATAAGTCAAGAAAGGACGTAGCAGGAATAATCTGGGTTCTTTGCCAACATCAAGAGATGGCCGACCAATGAGCAAACCGGCTCAACGAAGTAGACAAAAGGAAAGTCAAGAGGGCAGACTGACCATGTTGGATTCTTTTTTGGTCCAGGTGAGGGTAAGGGGCGGGTTGCCCACCCACACGCAGGTCAGCGTCACGTCCGAGCCGATGTCGGTGGTCATGGGCTTTGGATCCACCACGATGCGAGGCGCAACTGGGCGAGAAGGAGAGCGGAAAGAGAGAATGGGTCATTGAGTGAGACAAATTCCACTGTGAGCAATGAAAACTTTTTGTATGGGATGCTCATGTGTGACTGAAATCAACCCTGCGTAAAAACAACCCTGCAAGGTAGGAGACCCTGCTGTTTCAGAACCATGCGCAATCTTTAGAAATCCTTTGCAAAGGGATGGGTTCTCCACCTGTATTGGCCCAGGGAATGTTTTCTATCCACCCCCAGAATTGCCCCAAATGGTCAAGTTGCAAGGAGTGCCATTATCTCTAACTGCTAAAGTTCTGGTGGTGAACACTAGGTGGGGTGGTGCTTTGCTTCTACAGTGTTGCTAAAGTTCTAGTGGTGAACACTAGGTGGCGATGGTGCTTTGCTTCTACAGTGTTGCTAAAGTTCTGGTGGTGAACACTAGGTGGCGCTGGTGCTTTGCTTCTACAGTGTTGCTAAAGTTCTAGTGGTGAACACTAGGTGGCGATGGTGCTTTGCTTCTACAGTGTTGCTAAAGTTCTGGTGGTGAACACTAGGTGGCGCTGGTGCTTTGCTTCTACAGTGTTGCTAAAGTTCTGGTGGTGAACACTAGGTGGTGCTGGTGCTTTGCTTCTACAGTGTTGCTAAAGTTCTGGTGGTGAACACTAGGTGGCGCTGGTGCTCTGCTTCTACAGTGTTGCTAAAGTTCTAGTGGTGAACACTAGGTGGCGATGGTGCTTTGCTTCTACAGTGTTGCTAAAGTTCTGGTGGTGAACACTAGGTGGCGCTGGTGCTTTGCTTCTACAGTGTTGCTAAGTTCTGGTGGTGAACACTAGGTGGGGCTGGTGCGTTGCTTCTACAGTGTTGCTAAAGTTTTGGCGGTGAACACTAGGTGGCGCTGGTGCTTTGCTTCTACAGTGTTGCTAAGTTCTGGTGGTGAACACTAGGTGGGGCTGGTGCGTTGCTTCTACAGTGTTGCTAAAGTTTTGGCGGTGAACACTAGGTGGCGCTGGTGCTTTGCTTCTACAGTGTTGCTAAAGTTCTGGTGGCGAACACTAGGTGGCGCTGGTGCTTTGCTTCTACAGTGTTGCTAAAGTTCTAGTGGTGAACACTAGGTGGCGATGGTGCTTTGCTTCTACAGTGTTGCTAAAGTTCTGGTGGTGAACACTAGGTGGCGCTGGTGCTTTGCTTCTACAGTGTTGCTAAAGTTCTGGTGGTGAACACTAGGTGGCGCTGGTGCTTTGCTTCTACAGTGTTGCTAAAGTTCTGGTGGTGAACACTAGGTGGCGCTGGTGCTCTGCTTCTACAGTGTTGCTAAAGTTCTGGTGGTGAACACTAGGTGGCGATGGTGCTTTGCTTCTACAGTGTTGCTAAAGTTCTGGTGGTGAACACTAGGTGGCGCTGGTGCTTTGCTTCTACAGTGTTGCTAAGTTCTGGTGGTGAACACTAGGTGGGGCTGGTGCTTTGCTTCTACAGTGTTGCTAAAGTTTTGGCGGTGAACACTAGGTGGCGCTGGTGCTTTGCTTCTACAGTGTTGCTAAAGTTCTGGTGGCGAACACTAGGTGGCGCTGGTGCTTTGCTTCTACAGTGTTGCTAAAGTTCTTGTGGTGAACACTAGGTGGCGCTGGTTCTTTGCTTCTACAGTGTTGCTAAAGTTCTGGTGGTGAACATTTCAGAACTCTAACAAAACTTTCAATTTTTTGTTATAAATGGCAGTTCCTAATTGGCTGTGTCTTAAAAATCGCCAATAATGAAATAATAATTAAATTTTGAAAGTTCTGTTAGAGTTCTGAAATGTTCACCAGAACTGTAGCAACACTGTAGAAGCAAAGCACCAGCGCCACCTAGTGTTCACCACCAGAACTTTAGCAATACTGTAGAAGCAAAGCACCATCGCCACCTAGTGTTCACCACCAGAACTTTAGCAACACTGTAGAAGCAAAGCATCACCGCCACCTAGTGTTCACCACCAGAACTTTAGTTTTGTAAGTTCTTCAGGAGGGTATTCTGGCCACTGCGGGAAGCTATCACTTCACCGTCCACTTGGTGGAAGCTTACTCCAACCCGGACTGGCTTCGAACTCATGATCTTTGGGTCAGTAGTGATCTTAATGCAGCTGACTCCCAGCCAGCTGCACCACAGTCCTGGGTAAAGAGAATATACCATAATAATAATAATAATAATAATCTTTATTTCTATACCACCCTATCTCCCCGAGGGGACTCAGGGCGGACAAAGTAAAGGATGACTTCCAAGTATTGTAGTTTCCTGTAACTAGTTATGTGAAGTGGTAAACAGGATCTAGTGGGCCACCATGAAAAGGGCTCTCCTACTGTCTCAAGTCTCCCATTTCGGGCCTTTTCAAGCATCCAGGTGAGCACTGCAGGTAACCAAATCCCCTCCTACTGGCCCACTTACAATGGACGTCCACCAACGTGCTGACGTTGGTGCTGCCCACGTCGTTGTGGACCTCACAGGAGACCGGCTCCGTGAAGAAGGTGTAGTCCACCTGGGTCTCGTAACGGCTCTCTTTGGCATCCTCGATGATCAGCCCTCCTTTGGCCCACCTGGAGAGAAGACAGAGAGAGGGAGAGAGAGAGGGAGAGGAGGAAATGATACTAATCAATGGAGGTGGATCACTCACAGTGGGCAATGACCTCGAGTTTGGGAGTTGTAGTTCACCTACACCCAGAGAGCACTGTGGACTCAAACAATGATGGATCTGGACCAAACTTGGCACGAATACTCAATATGCCCGTATGTGAATGCTGGTAGAGTTTGGGGAATATAGACCTTGATATTTGGGAGTTGCATTTGCTGGGATGTATAGTTCACCTACAATCAAAGAGCATTCTAAACTCCACCAATGATGTAATTGAACCAAACTTGCCACACAGAACTCCCACAACCAACAGAAAATACTGGAAGGGTTTGGTGGGCATTGACCTTGAGTTTGGGAGTTGTAATTCACCTACACCCAGAGAGCATTGTAAACTCAAACAACGATGGATCTGGACCAAACTTGGCACAAATACTCAATATGCCTGAATGTGAATGCTGGTGGAGTTTGGGGAATATAGACCTTGATACTTGACCTCAAGTGGTGAGCAGTTAAACTGCTGAGCTGCTGAACCCCCAGTGGCGCAGCGGGTTAAACTGCTGAGCTGCTGAACCCCAAGTGGCGCAGCAGGTTAAACTGCTTTTATTGTTTACTGTTTCTGTATTTTATTGTGCCCTCGGCTTCTGTAAGCCGCCGCGAGCCTCCGGGAGTCGGCGGCATAGAAACCCGAAAAATAAATAAATAAAAATAAATAAGCAGTGGAACTCTCTGCCCCAGAGTGTGGTGGAGGTTCCGTCTATGGCGTCTTTGAAACAGAGGCTGGATGGCCATCTGTTGGGGGTGCTTTGAATGCAATTTTCCTGCTTCTTGGCAGAAAGGGATTGGACTGGATGGCCCACGAGGTCTCTTCCAACTCTATGGTTCTATCACTGTTGACCATAAAGTTGCACTAGATGGCCTAGAGATCCTTAGAAAGAGCTTGTTGAGCCTTGGACTCAGATGAGGGAGACCAGACTCACCTGTAGCCCTTGATCTCGGGGTTGGCGGTAGCTAAGCAGGTGAAGGTGACCCGCTCTCCTTCCTGCACCGTCTGGGGCTGAATGGACAGCGTCACGGTTGGAGGGTCTGCCACAAAAAAGGAAATAGAATGGGGGGAAACGGGGGATCTGTGAGTGTGAAACCTCCCACTTCCAGGTGCTAAGCTGCTGAGGTTATTTCCTTCCCCACTTTGCCGTTCCCACACTCACGATGAACATTGAGCTTGATGGAGGTCTCCTTGCCAGATGGGATGGCGTCATTGGTGCACCGGCAAACGTACACCCTTCCGATGTCCAGGTCGGTGGGGTTGATGGGCAGCTGGCTCGTGGTCGTCTCCCTCTTGCCATCGGGCAACACTTCCTGGGGGGAAAACATAACAAAAACAGTCATTTCCGGAAGGAACCTCCAGGAAAAAATAATGATGATAAGGGGAAGTATTTTAGAGCTCAGTTGGAAACCCCCAGTGGCGCAGCAGGTTAAACTGCTGAGCTGCTGAACCCCCCAGTGGCGCAGCAGGTTAAACTGCTGATTTGCTGAACCCCCAGTGGTGCAGCAGGTTAAACTGCCGAGCTGCTAAACCCCAGTGGCGCAGCAGGTTAAACTGCTGAGACGCTGAACCCCCAGTGGCACAGCAGTTTAAACTGCCAAGCTGCTGAACCCCCAGTGGAGCAGCAGGTTAAACTGCTGAGCTGCTGAACCCCCAGTGACGCAGCGGGTTAAACTGCTGAGCTGCTGAACCTCAAGTGGCGCAGCAGGTTAAACTGCTGAGCTGCTGAACCCCCAGTGGCGCAGCGGGTTAAACTGCTGAGCTGCTGAACCCCCAGTGGTGCAGCAGGTTAAACTGCTGAGCTGCCAAATCCCAAGTGGCGCAGAAGGTTAAACTGCTGGGATACTGAACCTCAAGTGGTGCAGCGGGTTAAACTGCTGAGCTGCCGAACCCCAAGTGGTGCAGCAGGTTAAACTGCTGAGCCGCTGAACCCCGAGTGGTGCAGCAGGTTAAACTGCTGAGCTGCTGAACCTCAAGTGGCGCAGCAGGTTAAACTGCTGAGCTGCCAAATCCCAAGTGGCACAGCGGGTTAAACTGCTGAGCTGCTGAGCCCCCAGTGGTGCAGCAGGTTAAACTGCTGAGCTGCCAAATCCCAAGTGGCGCAGAAGGTTAACCTGCTGAGATGCTGAACCTCAAGTGGTGCAGCAGGTTAAACTGCTGAGCTGCTGAACCCCAAGTGGCGCAGCAGGTTAAACTGCTGGGCTGCTGAACCTCAAGTGGTGTAGCAGGTTAAACTGCTGAGCTGCCGAACCCCCAGTGGCGCAGCGGGTTGAACTGCTGGGCTGCTGAACCCCCAGGGTAGCAGTGGGTTAAACTGCTGAGCTGCTGAACCCCAAGTGGCGCAGCCGGTTAAACTGCTGAGCTGCTGAACCTCAAGTGGTGCAGCAGGTTAAACTGCTGAGCTGCCGAACCCCCAGTGGCACAGCGGGTTAAACTGCTGAGCTGCTGAACCCCCAGCGGTGCAGCAGATTGAACTGCTGAGCTGCTGAACCCCCAGTGGCACAGTGGGTTGAACTGCTGGGCTGCTGAACCCCCAGTGGCGCAGCAGGTTAAACTTCTGAGCTGCCGAACCCCAATTGGCGCAGAAAGTTAAATTGCTGAGCTGCTGAACCCCCAGAATGGAGGGTAGCAGCGGGTTAAACTGCTGAGCTGCTGAACCCCCAGGGGAGCAGTGGGTTAAACTTCTGAGCTGCTGAACCCCCAGTGGTGCAGTGGGTTAAACTGCTGAGCTGCTGAACCTCCAGAGGTGCAACAGATTAAACTGCTGAGCTGCTGAACCCCCAGTGTCACAGCGGGTTAAACTTCTGAGCTGCCCAACCCCAATTGGCGCAGAAGGTTAAACTGCTGAGCTGCTGAACCCCCAGTGGTGCAGCGGGTTAAACTGCTGAGCTGCTGAACCCCAGGGGAGCAGTGGGTTAAACTGCTGAGCTGCTGAACCCCCAGTGGTGCAGCGGGTTAAACTGCTGAGCTGCCGAACACCAAGTGGCACAGAAGGTTAAACTGCTGAGCTGCTGAACCCCAAGTGGCGCAGCAGGTTGAACTGCTGAGCTGCTGAACCTCAAGTGGTGCAGCAGGTTAAACTGCTGAGCTGCTGAACCCAAAGCAGTGCAGCAGGTTAAACTGCTGAGCTGCTGAACCTCAAGTGGCGCAGAAAGTTAAACTGCTGAGCTGCTGAACCCCAAGTGGCGCAGAAAGTTAAACTGCTGAGCTGCTGAACCCCCAGTAGCACAGCAGGTTAAACTGCTGAGCTGCTGAACCACAAGTGGCGCAGAAGGTTAAACCGCTGAGCTGCTGAACTGCAACTTGGAAACGTCACCCAAGGAGACTTGCTGCTGTGCTTTCTGCAACCGAACTTGCCTTTCTCAGATTGGCCTTTTAAGTCATCAACGCGCTTGTAGAAAGTGTGGGATGAGTCCTTCCTCAGAATCTTCGTACGTGAAGCAATGCCGAGAGATATTATTATTATTATTATTGACCAGCCCTCTCCTCTTTACCGATGATCTGCTCTTCATCAGACTGAACATGCCCACCTCCTTCAACCTTTCCTGCTATGTTCTGTTTTCCAGAGTCCATCTCATCCTTGTTGCCCTTCTCCGAACCCGCTCTGCCTCGCCAAACCACAATATGGCAACGGAGCAAGCGTTCTGAATGCGCCTGGGAACCCCAGCCTGTTCCACAGTTGACATTTCCATTGGGCTCATTAAACGGCGGATGGGGGTGCCCAAATGAATGCCATGCACGCTGTAAACCACGCCGGGAATAAACGAGAGGCGGGCACAGAGGTGAGCGGCAAATGATCTGGCGATGCCGTCATCGAGAAGGTGATGAGAGTTTAGGGGATGAGAAATCCAATTAAATATTATGAAAGGAGAGAGGATAAGAGCACTAAAACGCTGTTAATATTTGAAGCTAGGTCTCCCCTTAGGAATCCAAAGAGACGGGCAGAGTTATATCCTGGCAGGCAAAGTGGTCTAAGGCACAGGCAGGGAAACCCTGCAACACCTCAGACCTGGCTCCCCAAAAGGCACGCTCAGGACTCCGGGAAGGAAGAGAAGGCGGAAGGAAGGAAGGGGGAAAGAAAGAAAGAAAGACAGGGGAAATAAAGGAGGGAGGGGGAGAGGAAGAAAGAAAAGAAGAACAAAATACAGAAAAGGAAGAAAAGAAAAGGAGAGAGACAAGGAGGGGAAAAGAAAGAAGGAAATGGGAAGGGAGGAAAGGAAAGGGTGGGGGGGAAGGAAAGGGAGTGAGGAAAAAGTAAAATAATGAAGGGAAAAGAAGAAAAGAAAAAAGGGAGAGGGAAGTGAAAAGAAAAGAAGAAGGAAAGGAAAACTTGGGGGAAAAGAATAGAAAAGGAAGGAAGGAAGGAAGGAAGGAAGAGGGAAGGAGAATGGAGGAAAGAAGGAAGGGGAGAGACGGAGAGAAAATGGAGGAGAGAAGGAAAGGGTGAAGGGGAGAAAGAAGGAAGGAAGAGGAAGGAATGAAGATGGAGAATGGGGGAAAGAAGGAAGGGGAGTGAGGGAAGGAAAAGGAAGGAGAGAAGAAGAAGGAAAGGGTGAAGGGGAGAAAGAAATGAAGGAAGAGGAAGGAAGGAAGGAAGAGGGAGAATGGAGAAAAAAGGAAAGAGAGAGAGGGAGGGAAAAGGAAGGAGAGAAGGAAAGAATGGAAGAAGAAGGAAGGAAGAGGGAGAATGGAAGAAGGAGAATGGAGGAAAGAAGGAAGGGGAGAGGGAGGGAAAAGGAAGAAGAGAATGAGAAGGAAAGGGTGAAGGGGAGAAAGAAAGGAAGAAAGAAGAAGGAAAGAAGGAAGGGGAGAGCGGGAAGGAAAAGGAAGGAGAGAAGGGAAGAATGGAAGAGGAAAGAAGGAAGAGGGAGAATGGAAGAAGGAGAATGGAGGAAAGAAGGAAGGGGAGAGGGAGGGAAAAGGAAGGAGAGAATGAGAAGGAAAGGGTGAAGGGGAGAAAGAAAGGAAGAAAGAAGAAGGAAAGAAGGAAGGGGAAAGCGGGAGGGAAAAGGAAGGAGAGAAGGAAAGAATGGAAGAGGAAGGAAGAGGGAGAATGGAAGAAGGAGAATGGATGAAAGAAGGAAGGGGAGAGAAAAGGAAGGAGAGAATGAGAAGGAAAGGGTGAAGGGGAGAAAGAAAGGAAGAAAGAGGAAGGAAAGAAGGGGAGACCGGGAGAGAAAAGGAAGGAGGGAAGGAAAGAATGGAAGAGGAAGGAAGGAACGAAGAGGGAGGGGGGAAAGAAGGTAGGGAGAGAGGGAGAATGAGGAAGGGACGGCGATGGCAGTGCGGAAGTGGCAGTCGTAGTGCATTTGCATCACTCCTCCCTGCTGCATGCTGGGAAACCGAGACCTGGGCTGCTCTGGAGAGCCAGATGCAATCATGAAAAGAGCCACATCTGGCTCCTGAGCCATAGGTTCCCTACCCCTGATGTATGTTGTGTGTCTATGGCATTGAGTGTTTGCCATGTATGTGTAATTGTAATCCGCCCTGAGTCCCCTGCAGGGTGAGAAGGGCGGAATATACATACTGTAAATAAATAAATAAATAAATAAATAAATAAATAAATAAATAAATTTTCCCCAGGCAGGAAGCGGCCAAGCTTTGAAGCTAAAAGGCCATTCAATGCTAATCAAGGTGACCTATGGCAACATTCACAGTTGCCTCTAACAGACTGCTGACTTCGTAAACTAAAATGGGAGTCTCGGTCTGAATAGTCCCAGATCTGGTCACATGGTCTGCAGTCCCTCCCACAACCTCAAACAATATAGAGTTAAGGGGAAAACTGCATACCAATATATATATACAAACAGCATAGTAAACAATCACAATTATATACACAACAAATAACTAGTATAGGTTGCGATTTCCGATAAAACGACCCTTTGGTTGTCATACCGTGATGGTCACGGCTTCTGTCAGCTGCATCCCATCGCGGAACCAGGCAATGGTGGCCGCGGGTTTGGCGTTGCGAGCCCGACACGTGAGGTTATGCGGCGTCCCTGCCCGCAACAGGATTTCGGGGGCTCCGTCGATCACGGGGTCTTCAGGAGGGACTGTGGGGAGATAGAGAGGGGCAAGAAAGCAACAGGGGGCATCAGCATCAGCTTGTAAATACGCTAATCTTAAAAATCGAAATTGACAGAAAATTTAACACAAAAGATATTTAGATCCTCATCTTCCCTCCAACCGAACTCAACGTTGAGGGATCCTCAGAGGGCTTGGCTTACAGATGTATGACCATTTTGGTTGCCCTTCTCTAGACATGTTCTAGCTCAGGCATGGGCAAACTTTGGCCCTCCGGGTGTTTTGGACTTCAACTCCCACAATTCCTAGCAGCCGAATTGTGGGAGTTGAAGTCCAAAACACCCGGAGGGCCAAAGTTTGCCCATGCCTGATCTAGCTTGTCCATATCCTTCTTGAATTGTGCTGTTTACAACTGGCCAATTTCCTTACTAAATACGGACTATACAATATTTTCAAAATAGACTGACAAATTGATTTAAATATTTCTTTTTTTTTTAAAAAATAATTTTTTATTAGTTTTTTCCATACATCAAAACAAAAAGAGGGGAAAGCTGTGCCCGAATAGGAGGAAGGGGTGTGTGGAAAAAAAAAGGGGGGGAGGGAAGGAACAAGAAGAAAGATTTAGGAATAGATAGATTAGGGGGATAAAGGGAATATAAAGAAAAGTGCAGATAGGAGTGAAAAGAAATATGGTTGCTTCCAGTCAGGGTACTCTAGGGCAGTGTTTCTCAACCTTTTTTGAGCCGCGGCACACTTTTAACATTAAAAAATCCGAGGGCACACCACCAGCCAAAATGACACAAAATGACACTTTAACACAGTAAAGAACGGCTGGGGGTTGGTGGCCTGCTGGGAGCAGCTGCTGGGAGTGCCCAAGGTGGGGAGGGCGGAGCCAGGCTGTGCCATGCCGCCCCCCCCTCACCTCTCCCAGCAGCTGCTCCAGCCTTGAGGGGCAGTGCCAAGCCAGCGGTGCCAGAGCCAGCACAATGCTGGCTTGGCACTGTCCCCTCAAGGCTGGAGCAGCTGCTGGGAGTGCCGAGCCGGGGGAGGGGGCAGAGCCAGGCCGCGCCATGCCCGCCCCTCCCCAGCTTCAGCTCTCCTACAGGCCGTGCCATGCCCGCCCCTCCCCAGCTTCAGCTCTCCTACAGAGGAGGAGCATGAGCAGTGGACGGGCTTCAGTGGGCGGGGCTTCTTCTCCACACGGCTTCAGCGAGCGAGGGGCGAGAATTATGCTGGGAGTCATGGCGGATTGGAAGCTGGCTGGGGAAACGGCCGAAGGAGGCGGCGCCCTGACCCCTTCTTCTTTTTCTTCGCCACTGCCCAGCCCTTTCTCCTCCTCCCCAAGCCGCAGGAGTTCGGCAGGAGGGGGGAGGAAGGGGGGGCAGAAAGCTTTTCTCGCGGCACAGCAGGAGGTCCGTCGCGGCACACTAGTGTGCCACGGCACACTGGTTGAGAAAGATTGCTCTAGGGTTCCATCCTTATATGAAGGATTTTGAGTGTGTGATAAAGTTCTTTCACCGCAAGTTTTCCTTATCTTCCACAAATTAAAGCTTTTCCGTCCTCAGGTAGCTCCTGATGGGCTGCCAATTAGATCCTCTTTTCGATATTTGTATTATTCACCAACCCCTTAAGCTCCTCCATTTCAATATATTCTGCCACTTTAGTGGCCCATTCCACTATCGTCGGAGGCTCCTCTTGTTTCCACCTCCTGGCCACCACAGTCCTTGCAGCCGCCGTCAGGAAGTAGAATATCTTATCCTTGTTTCTTTCAGATTCCCACTTGTTAAATTAAGCAAAAAAAGATTTCTGGGGTGAACTTTAGATCCCTCTCAAGTATCTTTTGGGAATGGGCATGGATGGATTTCAAAATTTTTGATTTTCTGGCAAGACCACCAGCAGTGCAGGAGAGTCCTTGCTGTTCCTTGCACCTCCAGCATTTGCTATTAACATTTCTGTAGAACCTAGCAAGTTTTTGAGGGGTCAGGTGCCATCTATAGAAGGTTTTAAACCAGTTCTCCGCTATCGGTGTTGCTCCTGCAAATTCTTTATTTTTTCCCCATACTGCCTCCCATTCACTTGGCAAAATCGTGTGCTCAAAATCCTGTGACCACTTAATCATATTGTCTTTGACCACTTCCGTCTCCGTATCCCAGTCAATAATTTGTTATACAATACTCTTATGTGTTCTTTTTTTCCTTAACATTAAGTCCCAAGTATTTTCCTGGTGAGCAAAGTTATTTTTTGGTCTAGTCTAAAATAGTCTTTTACTTGGGCATACTGGTACCACGACAGAACTAAGCCAGATGATTTGAGCTTTTCTGAAGTCTTTAGCGTCCATTCTCCGTCCACTTTTTCTACAAGATTTTTGTATGTGCACCATTCTGAGCCTGGCAGCCCTCTTTTATACTGGTGATATCCAAAGCGGAGTGGCCTGATAGAATCGCCTTTTATATTTGCCCCATACCTTTAAGAGCGCCGCCCGTATAAAGTGATTGGTGAAATTTGCCTCCACTTTGGCCTTATCATACCACAGGTATGAGTGCCAGCCCCTTCTGGCACCATACCCTTCCAAATTTAATAATCTTCTTTTCTTTAAAGTGGCCCAGTCAGCCGCCACCCAAGAGAGGGCCGCGACCTCATAGTAGAGCTGTAAGTTGGGTAGGGAGAGACCACCCCGCTCGTGTCTATCTGTTAAATTTTTGTACTTGACTCTGGCCTTTCTGCCGGCCCAAATAGATTTCAAAATATCTTTCCTCCATTTGTTGAAACAAAAATTTGTTCTTAAAATTGGGATAGTCTGGAACAAAAAGGTCATTCTGGGAAGAACCTCCATCTTAACTGCAGCTATTTTAGCGAGTAAGCTTAGGTTCATATATTTGATTATTTCTTAATGAATATATTTATTTATTATTATTTATTTAAAACTATTATACCCCGGCCTACTCACCTCCGAAGAGGGACTCAGACCGGCAAACATTCAGCAAGTATTCAATGCTAACAGTTAAAATCTAAAACGTCATAAATTTACAATAACATTATCAAATACAAATACAGTAAATACATTTGAAAAGCCTTTTCGCCAAAGCAAAAATCGAGTCCCCTGGCATTAAGTCCAGTTGTGTCAGACTCTGGGGGTTGGTGCTCATCTCCATTTCTAAGCCGAAGAGCTGGCGTTGTCCATAGACACCTCCAAGGTCATGTGGCCAGCATGACTGCATGGAGTGCCTTTACCTTCCCGCCATAGCGGTACCTATTGACCTACTCACATTTGCATGTTTTCGAACTGCAAGGTTGGCAGAAGCTGGGGCTCACAGCGGGAGCTCACCCCACCCCGAGATTCAAACCTGCGACCTTTCGATCAGCAAGCTCATCTCCATTTCTAATCCAAAGAACTGGGGTTGTCCATAGACACCTCCAAGGTCATGTGGCCAGCATGACTGCATGGAGTGCCTTTACCTTCCCGCCATAGCGGTACCTATTGACCTACTCACATTTGCATGTTTTCGAACTGCAAGGTTGGCAGAAGCTGGGGGCTCACAGCGGAGCTCAGCCCACCCCGAGATTCATACCTGCGACCTTTCGATCAGCAATCTCATCTCCATTTCTAATCCAAAGAACTAGCGTTGTCCATAGACACCTCCAAGGTCATGTGGCCAGCATGACTGCATGGAGTTCCTTTACTTTCCCGCCATAGCGGTACTTATTGATCTACTCACATTTGCATGTTTTCGAACTGCAAGGTTGGCAGAAGCTGGGGCTAACAGCAGGAGCTCTCCCCGCCCCCAGATTCAAACCTGCGACCTTTCGATCAGCAATCTCATCTCCATTTCTAATCCAAAGAACTAGCGTTGTCCATAGACACCTCCAAGGTCATGTGGCCAGCATGACTGCATGGAGTTCCTTTTACTTTCCCGCCATAGCGGTACTTATTGATCTACTCAGATTTGCATGTTTTCGAACTGCAAGGTTGGCAGAAGCTGGGGCTAACAGCGGGAGCTCACTACACCCCCCAGATTCAAACCTGCGACCTTTTGATCAGCAAGCTCATCTCCATTTCTAATCCAAAGAACTGGGGTTGTCCATAGACACCTCCAAGGTCATGTGGCCAGCATGACTGCATGGAGTGCCTTTACTTTCCCGCCATAGCGGTACTTATTGATCTACTCACATTTGCATGTTTTCGAACTGCAAGGTTGGCAGAAGCTGGGGCTCACAGCGGGAGCTCAGCTCACCCCGAGATTCAAACCTGTGACCTTTCGATCAGCAATCTCATCTCCATTTCTAATCCAAAGAACTAGCGTTCTCCATAGACACCTCAAAGGTCATGTGGCCAGCATGACTGCATGGAGTTCCTTTACTTTCCCGCCGTAGCGGTACTTATTGATCTACTCACATTTGCATGTTTTCGAACTGCAAGGTTGGCAGAAGCTGGGGCTAATAGCAGGAGCTCTCCCCGCCCCCCAGATTCAAACCTGCGACCTTTCAATCAGCAAGCTCATCTCCATTTCTAATCCAAAGAACTGGGGTTGTCCATAGACACCTCCAAGGTCATGTGGCCGGCATGACTGCATGGAGTGCCCTTATCTTCCCGCCATAGCGGTACCTATTGATCTACTCACATTTGCATGTTTTCGAACTGCAAGGTTGGCAGAAGCTGGGGCTCACAGCGGGAGCTCACCCCACCCCGAGATTCAAACCTGCGATCTTTCGATCAGCAAGCTCATCTCCAGTTCTAATCCAAAGAACAGGCGTTGTCCATAGACACCTCCAAGGTCATGTGGCCAGCATGACTGCATGGAGTGCCCCCACTTTCCCGCCATAGCGGTACCTACTGATCTACTCACGTTTGCATGTTTTCAAACTGCAAGGTTGGCAAAAGCTGGGGCTCCCAGCGGGAGCTCACCCCGCCCCGAGATTCAAACCTGTGACCTTTCGATCAGCAATCTCATCTCCATTTCTAATCCAAAGAAACTAGCGTTGTCCATAGACACCTCTAAGGTCATGTGGCCAGCATGACTGCATGGAGTTCCTTTACTTTCCCGCCATAGCGGTACTTATTGATCTACTCACATTTGCATGTTTTCGAACTGCAAGGTTGGCAGAAGCTGGGGCTCACAGTGGGAGCTCACCCCGCCCCGAGATTCAAACCTGCGACCTTTCGATCAGCAATCTCATCTCCATTTCTAATCCAAAGAAACTAGCGTTGTCCATAGACACCTCCAAGGTCATGTGGCCAGCATGACTGCATGGAGTGCCCTCACTTTCCCGCCATAGCGGTACCTACTGATCTACTCACATTTGCATGTTTTCGAACTGCAAGGTTGGCAGAAGCTGGGGCTCACAGCGGGAGCTCAGCCCACCCCGAGATTCAAACCTGCGACCTTTCGATCAGCAAGTTCAAGCAGCTCGGCGGTTTAACCCACCGCGCCACCGGGGACTCCCCAAATGTCCCAATATGTCCCGAATTTGGAGATTTCGCCTAGCATCCATTTCAACGTATTCCTCCCTTCCAGAAGAGCAGAAAAGGGGCCTGGTTCCTTTCCCTCTAATGCCGCCCGACGTTCGACTGGTTAAAAGCAGCTATTTAAGAGGCAGTTCGGGATTCTCTCAGATGAAATATGCATAACATGTCTCTCTCTTTCTCTCTTTTTTTCTCTTTCTCTGGATGAGGAGACTTTGAATGCGAGACGGGAAGACGCGCTCTGCCGCGAACCTGTGGGATATTTCAGGAGGAGACGCACTTTCGGCTTGTTTCTTTCTGCTGGTCTGATTTTCACCGGCAAACCAAAAAACCCCCCCAAAAACTGTTCTGCATAAGCGAGCAAAGAGCGCGAGAGAAAGAGTGAACCTTGCATGCTGCGAAGGACATATATACAAAGGTTGAATGAAAAGTAATGCCTCCACCTTCGTAACTCCTCAATAGAGTGTTGTTCAACCTTTTTTTTATATATATATAACTGCTTTTTATTAGGTTTTCAGATTTTATAGACATTACAAAACATAAAAATATACCATACACGAATACAGAAGGAAAAGGGAAAGGGAGGGAATAAGGGACGTATCTTGACTTCCGTTCTAGTTCCAAACTATATCATGTTACATTATTGTGTTATTTCTTTAGTACTGGGCATCCTAAAGTGCTCTTACGTGTATTTTTTCGTGTAGTTTTTTGACAGAATGTTTCACTCTATTTTCGTTAATTTTATATATTCGTTGACCATGGTCCAGTCTCAACCTGTTCAACCTTTTTTGAGCCGCGACACTTTTTTTACATTTACCAAATCCTGGGGCACACCACCAACCAAAATGACACAAAACGACACTCTAACACAGTAATACGTATAGTTAATATGTTTTTAAATGTATTTGTACACTCAGGGTGAAACCTGGGCCTGTTTCGATGAACACAACATAGATATCCTGGCAGGAATGGCAGAAAGACACAAACTTCCCACACAGAACTCCCATAACCAAGAGAAAATACTATAAGAGTTTGCTGGGCATTGACCTTGGCTTTTGGAGTTGCAGTTCACCTATATCCAGAGAGCACTGTGGACTCAAAACAATGTTGGATCAGGACCAAACTTGGCATGAATACTCAATATTTCCAAAAGTGAACACAGATTGGGGAAAATAGACCTTTCTGGGATGTATAGTTAACACACAATCAAAGAGCATCCTGAACTCTTGCAACAATGGAATTGTACCAAACTTGGCATATTGAACTCTCAATATGCCCAAATGTGAACACAGATGGAGTTTGGGGAAAATAGACCTTTCTGGGATGTATAGTTAACACACAATCAAAGAGCATCCTGAACTCTTGCAACAATGGAATTGTACCAAACTTGGCATATTGAACTCTCATTACCAACAAATGTGAACACAGATGGAGTTTGGGGAAAATAGACCTTTCTGGGATGTATAGTTAACACACAATCAAAGAGCATCCTGAACTCTTGCAACAATGGAATTGAACCAAACTTGGCATATTGAACTCTCATTACCAACAAATGTGAACACAGATGGAGTTTGGGAAAATAGACCTTTCTGGGATGTATAGTTAACACACAATCAAAGAGCATCCTGAACTCTTGCAACAATGGAATTGAACCAAACTTGGCATATTGAACTCTCATTACCAACAGAAAGTACTGAACGGGTTCCAATTTCCCAAAGCACACCTGATGATCGCTATGCCCAAATGTGAACACAGATGGAGTTTGGGGAAAATAGACCTTGACATTTGGGAGTTACAGTTTCTGGGATGTATAGTTAACACACAATCAAAGAGCATCCTGAACTCTTGCAACAATGGAATTGAACCAAACTTGGCATATTGAACTCTCATTACCAACAGAAAGTACTGAACGGGTTCCAATTTCCCACGGCACACCTGATGATCGCTCACGGCACACTAGTGTGCCACGGCACACTGGTTGGGAAACACTGCCTCAATAGATGGCAGTACCAGTATAGGGCAAGTATTGGCTGGTTCAGTAGACTCTCCTCTACAGCAGTGTTTCCCAACCACTGTTCCGTGGCACACTAGTGTGCCGTGAGTGACCATTGTGGGAAAACCTCTCTTCCCCCTCCTGCCGAACTCCTGCTGCTGCTGCTTGGGGGGGGGGGGAGGAGGAGGAAGGGCCGGGCAGTATTTTCTGTTAGTCATGGGAGTTCTGTATGCAAAGTTTGGTTCAATTCCATTGCTGTTGGGAGTTCAGAGTGTTCTTTGATGGCAGGGAACTATACATCCTAGCCACAGTTATCCAAGCCACGGTCATCTCAAGGATAGACTACTGTAACGCCCTTTACATTGGCCTGCCCTTGTCCGTGATCTGGAAGGTTAAGCTCACCCAGAACGCTGCTGCTCGACTCCTCGCTGGAGTGCCGGCGAGGAGCCACATAACTCCCATCTTACAGCAGCTTCATTGGCTCCCGGTCAAGCACCAGATCACTTTCAAGGTGATGGTGTTAACCTTCAAGGCCTTGTATGTTCTGGGGCCGATGTATCTGAGGCAGTGTTTCCCAACCTTTTTTGAGCCGCGGCACACTTTTTACATTTGCAAAATCCTGGGGCACACCACCAACCAAAATGACACATAACGACACTCTAACACAGTCATACATATAGTCAATAGGTTTTTAAATGTATTTATACACTCAGTGTGAAACCTGGGCCTGTTTCGATGAACACAACATAGATATCCTGGCAGGAATGGCAGAAAGACACACACGAAGGTTTTGCTTAACAGCTGGGAGTTATAGTTCACCCGCAATCAAAGAGCACTCTGAACTCCACCAATGATGGAATGGAATCAAACTTCCCACACAGAACTCCCTTGGCCAAGAGAAAATACTATAAGAGTTTGGTGGGCATTGACCTTGAGTTTTGGAGTTGTAGTTCACCCATATCCAGAGAGCACTGGCCATATAACTCAGTTTTGCGGTGGCCAGTAGCCCTGGTCAAGTTAGTCGGAAGGCTTCTAAAATCGGAACGAATTCGGAATAAGTGCACTTTTGAAGCGGTTTTGAAGCGATATAAGCAACCTGGAAGAGCGCCTTCTCTGATGGCCAAGGTGGCACTGCCGCCCCTCCCCGTGGAAAACGTGGCCACGGAGGAGCGCCTTGGGCACCTGGGGCCAAAACGCCATGGAAGAGTAGAAGCAGACCCACCCGGACTTCCTCCCTCCCTTGGATACCCACTCTGTACACTCTACAGCAGTGTTTTTCAACCTTTTTTGAGTCGCGGCACATTTTTTACATTGACCAAATCCTGGGGCACACCACCAACCAAAACGACACAAAATGACACTCTAACACAGTGATACATAGAGTTAATATGTTTTAAAATGTATTTATACACCCAGTGTGAAACCTGGGCCTGTTTCGATGAACATAACATAGATATCCTGGCAGGAATGGCAGAAAGACACAAACTTCCCACACAGAACTCCCATAACCAAGAGAAAATGCTATAAGAGTTTGGTGGGCATTGACCTTGAGTTTTGGAGTTGTAGTTCACCTATATCCAGAGAGCACTGTGGACTCAAACAATGTTGGAGCAGGACCAAACTTGGCATGAATACTCAATATGCCCAAATATGAACGCAGATGGAGTTCAGGGGAAGTAGACCTTGACATTTGGGAGTTGTAGTTGCTGGGATTTATAGTTCCCCCACAATCAAACAGCATTCCGAACCCCACCACTGATAGAACTGGGCCAAACTTCCCACACAGAACCCCCAGGAGGCGATATGAGGTCTCTACTTGGGGAAAGGGAGGCAGGCCTTCCCAATGCATGGAGAGGGAGAGACCAAGTAGGCAACGGGTGGGGAGGGGGGTGTTTGTAATTTTGTGCCTTTATCGAGGTAGGTTTCTTAGGGTTTTATACTTCAATACACTAGACTCCCCCCCCCCCCCCAATCTCTGGGGTTGATAGGGGGTGAGACGGTCCCTCAGATCAGTGTTTCCCACGGCACACCTGATGATCGCTCACGGCACACTAGTGTGCCCTGGCACACTGGTTGGGAAACACTGATCTGAGGGACCGTCTCACCCCATATCAACCCCAGAGATCACTCCTTTCTGAAGATCTGAATCTCCTCGAGGTGCCTGGTGTCAAGGCCATCCATCTGGCTTCGACCCGACGTTGGGCCTTCTCTGTGGTGGCGCCGACTATCTGGAATACTCTGCCAGCTGAAGTGCGTGCCCTGCAAAACCTCCTTGCCTTTCGCAGGGCCTGTAAAACCTCTCTCTTCAAACTGGCATTTAGTTGCTGATTTTTGTAATCCTGCAGAGTTAGTTTTAGTTTAAATTTAGTTTTAGTTTAAATTTAGAATAGTTTATCTGATGTTTTTATCTCTTATGCTTGTGATGGTGAGCTGCTCCGAGAATGATAAATAAATAAATAAATCTCCCAAATGGCAATGTCTATTTTCCCCCCAAAAAACCCTGGTATTTTCTGTTAGTCATGGGAGATCTGTATGTGAAATTTGGTTCAATTCCATTGCTGTTGGGAGTTCAGAGTGTTCTTTGATGGCAGGGAACTATACATCCCAGCATCTCCCAAATGCCAAGGTCTATTTTCCCCAAACTCCATCTGTGTTCACATTTGGGCATATTGAGTACTCATGCCAAGTTTTGTCCTGATCCAACATTGTTTGAGTCCACAGTGCTCTCTGGATATAGGTGAAATACAACTCCAAAACTCAAGGTCAATGCCCACCAAACTCTCATACTATTTTCTCTTGGTTATGGGACTTCTGTGTGGGAAGTTTGTGTCTTTCTGCCATTCCTGCCAGGATATCTATGTTGTGTTCATTGAAACAGGCCCAGGTGTCACTCTGAGTGTATAGATACATTTAAAAACATATTAACTATATGTATTACTGTGTTAGAGTGTCATTTTGTGTCATTTTGGTTGGTGGTGTGCCCCAGGATTTTGTAAATGTAAAAAATGTGTCGCGGCTCAAAAAAGGTTGGGAAACACTGCTCTACAGTTCCATTTTGGCCTCCCACCCTTGCTACAGCCCTGTCTATACGAGGGTTGAATGAAAAGTAATGCGTCCACCTTCTTCCGTGATGCCTTCAGAAGATCTGTGCACGATGGGTACCCAGGATGCTGATGCCTGAATTGAAAGCGCAAAGACTTCTTCCGTGACGGCTTCAGAAGATCTGTGCACGATGGGTACCCAGGATGCTGATGCCTGAATTGAAAGCGCAAAGACTTCTTCCATGACGGCTTCAGAAGATCTGTGCACGATGGGTACCCAGGATGCTGGCGCCTGAATTGAAAGCGCACAGACTTATTCCGCGACGGCTTCAGAAGATCTGTGCACGATGGGTACCCAGGATGCTGACGTCTGAATTGAAAGTGCACAGACTTCTTCCGTGACGGCTTCAGAAGATCTGTGCACAACGGGTACCCAGGATGCTGACGTCTGAATTGCAAGTGCACAGACTTCTTCTGTGACGGCTTCAGAAGATCTGTGCACAACGGGTACCCCGGATGATGACGCCTGAATTGAAAGCACACAGACTTCTTCCGTGACGGCTTCAGAAGATCTGTGCACAATGGGTACTCAGGATGCTGACACCTGAATTGAAAGTGCACAGACTTCTTCCATGACACCATCAGAAGATCTGTGCAGAATGGGTACCCAGGATGCTGATGCCTGAATTTAACGTGCGCAGGCCTCTTCCGTGACGGCTTCAGAAGATCTGTGCACGATGGATACCCAGGATGCTGACGCCTGAATTGAAAGCGCACAGGCTTCTTCCGTGACGGCTTCAGAAGATCTGTGCACGATGGATACCCAGGATGCTGACGCCTGAAACGAAAGCGCACAGACTTCTTCCGTGACGGCTTCAGAAAACCTGTTCATCGTTGGGAGAAATGTATCCAATTGTCTGGTGATGATGTGGAAAAGTGAATAGTGGTAATTAAAGAGCACATTCTAAGGATTATTTCTGCGTTTGATTTATTAAAATATTCTCATCCAAACCCAAGTAACGAAGGTGGAGGCATTACTTTTCATTCAACTCTCGTAAAACTGTTCTGCATAAGTGAGCAAGGAGAGAGAGAGAGAGAGAGAGAGAGAGAGAGAGAGAGAGAGAGAGAACCTTGCATGCTGCTAGAGACATATATAGATATCTTAAAACCCGGGCTGTGCGCGGGTGTGAAATATTGATGATCCTTCAAGCTGAGAGAAAGGATCTCTGATTAGGTTGACAAGAGGGAGAAACCGTGAGCGTCCCCCAAGGTCTCCTTCCTTCCTTTCGGTGAAAAATTCAAGACGCTTGTCAAAAGGGAGGAGATGAAGAGACAAGTCGTGCCTGCCACTCTTTCTCCTTCTTTTCTTTTCGCTCCCTTCTTTCCTCGACAGCTTCGTAAGAGAAGGGCGGGATGCATGACTGATTAATGCGCCTTCCGTTTGTTTTCTAACCAGAATAGGATGAAAACAAAAGGGAAAGATTGAGGGTTTGTTCAGGATCAGAAAGAGGAAGCAAAGGGGAGGAAGATGGAGCTGGAAAGAGGGCAAAGTGATCAATCAATCAATCAATTCACAAACATTCAATGACACCGGTATCGAGACATCTCCTCCAATGCGGAATACCACAAGGAGCTATCCTCTCCCCAGTACTATTTAACATCTACTAGCTGTACCCGGCACGCGTTGCTGTGCCCTATTTAGGAGATGCGAGAAAGTCTGAGTATGTAAGGGTTGGAATTGTTGTTAGTTATGGTGTTGTTGGGGCCCTGGCTATGTCGTTGTGGGTTGTTCTGGTGGGTGGGATGTTGAAGTCCTGGGGAGTTGTCGGTGTGTGGTGTTGCTGGCGTTCTGCATAGCTTGTGGATATACAATGTTTTTTGTCTTTCCGTATGCTGTGTTGATGTAGAGGTTGATGCTTGTGTGGGTGGGGTACTTTGGAAGTGAGTGGAGGTACTTGAAATCCCATCATCCATGGTGTGCCCTCCTCTAAGCTGCAGTCGGATGGAGTGTGGGTCATGGGGGGCATTGTGTGCCAAGTTTGGTCTTTATCGGTCTTGGTTCTGGGTCACAGTGGTCTGTGGGGGAATGATGGGTTTTTGAAGTAGTACAAATCCCATTATCCATGGAGGTACTTCAAGTCCCATAATCCATGGTCCACCCTCCTCCAAACTGTAGTAGAATGTAGCGTGGGTCATAGGAGCTCTGTGTGCCAAGGTAGGTTACTGTAGATTCAGGCCATACACAATGTCCCATGAGCTGAGGCCTAGTCAGGAACAGCAAGTTAATGAAGCCTTACTGTCAATTCAGGCCATACACAATGTCCAATGAGCTGAGGCCTAGTCAGGAACAGCAAGTTAATGAAGCCTTACTGTCAATTCAGGCCATACACAATGTCCCATGAGCTGAGGCCTAGTCAGGAACAGCAAGTTAATGAAGCCTTACTGTCAATTCAGGCCATACACAATGTCCAATGAGCTGAGGCCTAGTCAGGAACAGCAAGTTAATGAAGCCTTACTGTCAATTCAGGCCATACACAATGTCCCATGAGCTGAGGCCTAGTCAGGAACAGCAAGTTAATGAAGCCTTACTGTCAATTCAGGCCATACACAATGTCCAATGAGCTGAGGCCTAGTCAGGAACAGCAAGTTAATGAAGCCTTACTGTCAATTCAGGCCATACACAATGTCCCATGAGCTGAGGCCTAGTCAGGAACAGCAAGTTAATGAAGCCTTACTGTCAATTCAGGCCATACACAATGTCCCATGAGCTGAGGCCTAGTCAGGAACAGCAAGTTAATGAAGTCTTACTGTCAATTCAGGCCATACACAATGTCCCATGAGCTGAGGCCTAGTCAGGAACAGCAAGTTAATGAAGCCTTACTGTCAATTCAGGCCATACACAATGTCCCATGAGCTGAGGCCTAGTCGGGAACAGCAAGTTAATGAAGCCTTACTGTCAATTCAGGCCATACACAATGTCCCATGAGCTGAGGCCTAGTCAGGAACAGCAAGTTAATGAAGCCTTACTGTCAATTCAGGCCATACACAATGTCCCATGAGCTGAGGCCTAGTCGGGAACAGCAAGTTAATGAAGCCTTACTGTCAATTCAGGCCATACACAATGTCCCATGAGCTGAGGCCTAGTCAGGAACAGCAAGTTAATGATGCCTTACTGTCAATTCAGGCCATACACAATGTCCCATGAGCTGAGGCCTAGTCAGGAACAGCAAGTTAATGAAGCCTTACTGTAAATTCAGGCCATACACAATGTCCCATGAGCTGAGGCCTAGTCAGGAACAGCAAGTTAATGAAGCCTTACTGTCAATTCAGAGCGTAAACAGCATTCCATTAAGTGAGGCCTAGTCAGGGAAATTAAGTTAATGAAGCCTTACTGTCAATTTTGGGCGTGGTCTGTGATTTGTAGGGGTGTAAATTTTCTGTGGGAAGTGAATTGGGTGTTTGTGCCTCAGCCCTTTGCCTTATCCTCCTCTGACAGTTTATTATGGGTCGGAATGTTCATATTGGCTGGCCAGTACAGGAGTTATGCAAATCCGCCCTTATTGGCAGCCAATCATGTTGTCAGAATGTAGAGGCTGGGAGAGTCGTTGGCAGCCCCGGAGGATGCTGGGAAATGTAGGGGTTTTTTTTTTACTTGTTGTTTTGGCGTCCTTTTAGGTTTTGGGGGGGAAAGTTTCTTTGCTACAAACGTACCTTGCTTGAGGCCTATTTCTGTTGGCAAGTTTGGTGTTTCTGCGTTGTAAGGTTTCTCTGTTTGGGATGGTCTTTCCATGACGGGAACCCCTTTATATAATAGTTGTACAACCACTGGCTGAGTTGGTGAGGAGTTTCGGCTTAGAGTGTTACCAGTATGCCGACGATACTCAGCTCCTTTTGCACCTGGAACCTGGGAGAACAACGATTCCTGATAACTTCTCCTTGTGTTTGGAAGCCGTGACAGGCTGGTTGCGCATGAGCAGACTCAAGGTGAACCCTGCCAAAACTGAAATCCTATGGCCTGGTGGGCTCCTAGAATTGGCCTGCCCTCTGCCCACCTTTGAAGGTGAACCATTAGCCCCGATTATTGCAATGCTTTGTATGCTGGTACTCCTCTCTCGGTGACATGGAAGATCCAGGTGGTCCAAAACACAGCTGCCAGACTACTCACTGACCCCAATGAGACATCATATAGCTCCAGTACTACAACACCTCCACTGGCTCCCAATACAACATCAGGCTACCTATAAGACACTGGTTCTGACCTTTAGGGCCATTCATGGTCAAGGCCCGAAATACCCCAGAGAGCGTCTTTCACGTATCTGCCATCAGAGACCACCGAGATCAGCTCAAGAAAACCTTTTGTCTATTCTGGTCCCAGGGAGGCTTGCCTGGGCTACACGAGACGCAGGTCCTTTTAGGTTCTTGCCCCAACCTTGTGGAACTCCTTACCTCCATACATTAGAGCAGTGTTTTTCAACTTTTTTTGAGCCGCGGCACACTTTTTACATTTACAAAATCCTGGGGCACACCACCAACCAAAATGACACAAAATGACACTCTAACACAGTCATACATATAGTTAATATGTTTTTCAATGTATTTATACACTCAGTGTGATTATGGATAGAAAACAAACAACAACATAACATAACATTATTTGAGTCCACAGTGCTCTCTGGGTGTAGGTGAACTACAACTTCCAAAACTCAAGGTCAATTCCCAAGCAAATCCTTTCAGTACTTTCTGTTGGTAATGAGAGTTCAATATGCCAAGTTTGGTTCAATTCCATTGTTGCAAGAGTTCAGGATGCTTTTTGATTGTGTGTTAACTATAAATCCCAGAAACTGTAACTCCCAAATGTCAAGGTCTATTTTCCCCAAACTCCATCTGTGTTCACATTTGGGCATATTGAGTATTCATGCCAAGTTTGGTCCTGATCCAACATTGTTTGAGTCCACAGTGCTCTCTGGATATAGGTGAACTATTTATTTATTATTTATTTATTTATTTATTATTCGCTCTTGTATTCCGCTCCTCCCAGCAGGCTCGGGGCGGATCACAATAAAATACATGGGCGGCATGTCGGTTTTACATAACGACATACGGCCCTACAATTTAAAAACATAATAACATAGAACCACATTAAAAACAGGTTATATCGACCAACTACAACTCCAAAACTCAAGCTCAATGCCCACCAAACTCTTATAGTATTTTCTCTTGGTTATGGGAGTTCTGTGTGGGAAGTTTGATTCCATTCCATCATTGGTGGAGTTCTTTGATAGCGGGTGAACTATAACTCCCAGCAACTACAACTCCCAAATGACAAAATCAATTTTTTGACTGATGCTCCCTCCTTGGGTTAGTATTAGTATGTTTTGTGGCCAAATCTGTGTAGGAGGGTGAACCTTAGGAAGAACTTCCTGACTGTGAGAGGTGTTCAGCAGTGGAACTCTCTGCCTCAGAGTGTGCTTCCGTCTGTGTTAGAGTGTCATTTTGTGTCATTTTGGTTGGTGGTGTGCCCCAGGATTTTGTAAATGTAAAAAATGTGCCGCGGCTCAAAAAAGGTTGAAAAACACTGGTCTATAGCATGGAATGTTTGCCATGTATGTGTACATTGCAATCCGCCTCGAGTCCCCTGCGGGGTGAGAAGGGCGGAATATAAGTACTGTAAATAAATACATAAATAAACAAATGCATAAGACGGGGAGACTAAGTCTCTCTGCCCCATTTCTCTGCATTCCCCAAGTGATTTTTAAAGGAGCAAAGAACTTGGGCAACGCACCAAGCGAAGACCCTGCAGGGATTGCAACTCCAGCCATGAATATATATGAAGGAATTAAAGTCAGATTGGGGGGAGGGAAGCGGGGGGGAGATACAATCAATGGGACAAAATAGGGTGGGTTTATCTTCGACAGCAAGGACGGCGCTGGATCCTGAGTCAGCAGTCCCAAAAGCGAGAGGAGAAAGGCAGGTTTTAATAAGCCCCAAGGACAACATCTGATCGCTGCGTTGGATGTTTGCATACCAGTTAATCCGTTTTGGGTTTCCAAAATAGACCTTGACATTGGGAGTTGGAGTCGCTGGGATTTATAGTTCCCCTACAATTAAAGAGGATTCTCAACTCCACCAATGATGGAATTGGACCAACAGAACTCCCATGACCAACAGAAAATACTGAAAGGGGTTTGGTGGGCATTGACCTTGAGTTTGGGAGTTGTAGTTCACCTACATTCAGAGAGCACTGTGGGCTCAAACCATGATGGATCTGGACGAAACTTGGTACGAATATTCAATATGCCCAAATGTGAACTCTGGTGGAGTTTGGGGAAAATAGACCTTGACATTTGGGAGTTGTAGTTGCTGGGATTTATAGTTCACCAACAATCAAAGTATTCGAATTTACATACGATGGAATAGGACCAAACTTGGCACACGAACTGCCATGAACTGACATAAAATACTGGAAGGGTTTGGTGGGCATTGACCATGAGTTTGGGAGTTGTAGTTCACCTACATCCAGAGAGCACTGTGGACTCAAACAATGATAGATCAGGACCGAACTTGGCACTAATACTCAATATGCCCAAATGTGAACACTGGTGAAGTTTGGGAAAATAGACCTTGACATTTGGGAGTTGGAGTTGCTGGGATTTATAGTTCTCCTTCAATTAAAGAGGATTCTCAACTCCACCAATGATGGAATTGGACCAAGTTTGCACACAGAACTCCCATGACCAACAGAAAATACTGAAAGGGGTTTGGTGGGCATTGACCTTGAGTTTGGGAGTTCTAGTTCACCTACATCCAGAGAGCACTGTGGACTCATACAATGATATATCAGGACCAAATTTGGCACTAATACTCAACATGCCCAAATGTGAACACTGATCGATTTTGGGGAAAATACAACTTGACATTTGGGAGTTGTAGTTGCTGGGATTTGTAGTTCACCTACAATCAAAGAGCATTCTGAACCTCGCCAATGATAAAATTGGGTCAAACTTCCCACACAGAACTCCCATGACCAACAGAAAATACTGAAAGGGGTTTGGTGGGCATTGACCTTGAGTTTGGGAGTTCTAGTTCACCTACATTCAGAGAGCACTGTGGGCTCAAATCATGATGGATCTGGACGAAACTTGGTACGAATATTCAATATGCCCAAATGTGAACTCTGGTGGAGTTTGGGGAAAATAGACCTTGACATTTGGGAGTTGTAGTTGCTGGGATTTATAGTTCACCTACAATCAAAGAGTATTCCGAATTTAACCAACGATGGAATTGGACCAAACTTGGCACACCGAACTGCCACGACTGACATAAAATACTGGAAGGGTTTGGTGGGCATTGACCTTGAGTTTGTGAGTTGTAGTTCACCTACATCCAGAGAGCACTGTGGACTCAAACAATGATAGATCAGGACCAAACTTGGCACTAATACTCAATATGCCCAAATGTGAACACTGGTGAAGTTTGGGAAAATAGACCTTGACATTTGGGAGTTGGAGTCGCTGGGATTTATAGTTCTCCTTCAATTAAAGAGGATTCTCAACTCCACCAATGATGGAATTGGACCAAGTTTGCACACAGAACTCCCATGACCAACAGAAAATACTGAAAGGGGTTTGGTGGGCATTGACCTTGAGTTTGGGAGTTCTAGTTCACTTACATCCAGAGAGCACTGTGGACTCATACAATGATATATCAGGACCAAATTTGGCACTAATACTCAACATGCCCAAATGTGAACACTGATCGATTTTGGGGAAAATACAACTTGACATTTGGGAGTTGTAGTTGCTGGGATTTATAGTTCACCTACAATCAAAGAGCATTCTGAACCTCGCCAATGATAAAATTGGGCCAAACTTCCCACACAGAACTCCCATGACCAACAGAAAATACTGTGTTTCTCATGGTCTTTGGTGACCCCTCTGACACCCCCTTTGCGACCCCGGATCTCAATTTTCAGGTTGAGAAACGCTGGTCTAGGTAATTGCAGAATGGATTTTGAGCATGGAAGATTACAACTATCCTGATCTCACTTCCCCTAGGAGGAATCTACATGCTTTCTGACATTATGGAGTCTTGGGAGTTGTAGTTTGACAAGGTCTTTGGCCTTCTCGATAAGAATGGGGGGGGCACCTCACCAAACTACAGATCCCAGAATTCCATTCCATTGAACCGTGCTGGTTAAAATGATGCAAGTCCCCTTGGGAAGATGGTGGAGGGGTATAAATAAATTATTATTATTATTATTATTATTATTACTAGCTGAGGACCCGGTGGTGCCCAGGTTATTTGAGGAAGGCATTGTGTGCCAAAGTTGGTTCCTATTAGATGTTTATGTGGCTTGCAGTGGTCTCAGGAACTTAGTGAAGGTACTGCGAGTCCCATTGGCCATGGTCCATCCCCCTCCAAACAGCACCAGGGTGTAGAGTGGGTCATGCGGGCTGTGTGTGTCACATTTGGTCTTGATCATTCTCTGGATGAGGGTTGCAGTAGTCTCTGGAAGTGAGGGAAGGTACTGGAAGTCCCATCATCCATGGTCCCCCGTTCTCCAAACTGCACCAGGATGTAGAGTGGGTCATGGGGGCTCTGTGTGCCAAGTGTGGTCTTGATCTGTCATTGGATGAAGGTGGCAGCAGTCTCAGAAGGTGAGCGAAGGTACTTTAACTCCCATCATCTGTGGTGCGTCCCACTCAAAACTGCACCAGGATGTAGAATGGGTCATGGGTACTCTGTGTGCCAAGTTTGGGCCTGGTTTCTGATTTGTGGGGGCTGCAATGTTCTGTGGGAAATGATTCGGGTGAAGGTACTGCAAATCCCATAATTTGTGAGCCATCCTGCCGTAAACCGCAGCAGGTTTGTAAAGTGGGCCATTGGGCCTCTGTGTGCCAAGTTTGGTCCTGATTCGTCATTGGAGTGGGCCACAGTGCTCTAAGGAAGTGAATTAAAGTACTGCAAGTCCCATCATCCATGATCCATCCTCCCTCAAACTGCACCACGATGTAGGGTGCATCTTGGGAGGTCTGTGTGCCAAGTTTGGACTTGTTCTGTCATTGTTGGGGGCCTAGTCAGGAAAATCAAGTTGAGGAAGCCTTGCTGTCAATTTTGGGCCTGGTCTGTGATTTAAAGGGGCTACTGTGTTGTTTGGGAAGTGAATGATGTGAAGGTACTGCAAATCCCATCATTCATGGCCCCTCCTGCCCTAAACCACACCAGGTTGTGAAGTGGGCCATTGGTCCCCTGTTTGCCAAGTTTGGTCCTTTGCTGTGGGCCGCAGTGGCTGACTGCCTGAGGCCTTTCCTTTTCCAATGTTGGAATGTGGTTGGCCAATCGGAGTCCTTTATGCAAATACCATTTCAGTGGCAACCAATCCCCTTTGTCTGGGGCCGTAGAATGTTGGAGTTCTGTGGCTGGCCAATCAGAGACCTTTATGCAAATAATCTCACTGTGGCAGGCAATCGAAACGCTGGCACATATTCCTCCCGTCGCACCACCGCAAACACTGACTTTTATTATATACATAGATAGATAGATTATATAACCTGAAACCACTTTTAATTAGAATTTGCAAAAAATATCTTGCCCATAGAGTCATGGCAACTGGTCATCCCACCGGTCTCTAGTCTGAAACCCATCGACGGGCCAAAATGCAACTTACTCAGAACGGTCAGCTTCGCACGCCTGGATCGCAGGGCGGCCTCTGTAGCCTGGCACTCGTATAAGGCGTCGTCGGAGAGCTCTGCGTCCACGATCTCCAAGTTGTACTGGCCCAGTTCGGCCAACCCAATGATCCTGTATCGCGGCCAGGCTGAGGAAGGAGGGGTTGACGTGAGAAGAGGCCCAACACAGGGGTCGCGGCATTCGGAAGGTTGAGAACCACTGCTTTGGATGCACAGGCTGAGCTTTCGGAACATCAAGACCCCTTTTTATCAAGCTCTGATGTGCACGCATTGTATTTGCTAGGCCAGGGCTGTCCAACTTCTGCCGGCGCAAGGGCCGGACTTCTGGTGAGTGATCACCTGGGGGCCACTCGGCCACGCCCCTGGCCACGTGGCTCCGCCCCCTCTCCCAAAGTGACGCTTTGGGGGAGAGGGCGAAGCCACGAGGAGGCTCCCCGTAGCTCCGCCCCCTCGCCCAATCTGGCGTGACGCTTTGGGAGAGAGGGAGGAGCCACGGGGGGCTCCCCCCGCCCTCCCAAAGCAGGCAAAACCACGCGCATGCACACTTTTTTGGGATTTTTTTTAAAAAAATCTATTTTTATTTTTTATTAAAAAGCTTAGGGGGGCGTAGGGAAGGGGCTGGGGGACGTATACGGCCCCCAGGCCGCCAGTTGGACAGCCCTGTCCTAGGCCTAGTTGATTTTAAAAAATGGTTAAAAACCCGTTTTGGATGTAAGGGGCGCTGGCGCTTCGAATCTGAATGATTTCCGATTTTTTTTTAAAAAAATCGAAATTTATTCGGAAAAATTTAATCCGAATTCATTCCAATTTTAGAAGCATTCCGACGAACCTAACCAGGCTTTGTATCTCCTATTTCTGCTCACGTTTTTGAGCTTTCAGATGTTAGAGCAGGGGTAGGGAACCTATGGCTCGGGAGCCAGGTGTGGCTCTTTTCATGATTGCATCTGGCTCTCCCATTCTTTCTTTCCTCCATTCTCCCTCTTCCTTCCTTCCTCTTCCATTCTTTCCTTCTCTCCTTCCTTTCCCCTCCCTCTCTCCCCTGCCTTCTTTCCATTTTCCCTCTTCCTTCCTTTCTTCCCTTCATCCTTTTCTTCTCCCCTTCCTTTTCCTCCCTCTCTCCCCTTCCTTCTTTCATCCATTCCCCCTCTCTCCTCCTTCCTCTTCTATCCTTTCCTTCTCTCCTTCCTTCTTTCCTCCATTCTCCCTCTCTCCTCCTTCCTCTTCTATTCTTTCCTTCTCTCCTTCCTTTTCCCTCCCTCTCTCCCCTTCCTTCTTTCCTCCATTCTCCCTCTCTCCCCTTCTTCCTTCCTTCCTTCCTCTTCCATTCTTTCCTTCTCTCCATCCTTTTCTCTCCCTCTCTCCCCTTCCTTCCTTCCTTCCTTCCTCTTCCATTCTTTCCTTCTCTCCATCCTTTTCTCTCCCTCTCTCCCCTCCTTCCTTCCTCCATTCCCCCTCTCTCCTCCTTCCTCTTCTATCCTTTCCTTCTCTCCTTCCTTTTCCCTCCCTCCCTCCCCTTCCTTCTTTTCATTTTCCCTCCTTCCTTCCTCTTCCTTCCTTTCTCCACTTCATCCTTTCCTTCTCTCCTTCCTTTTCCTCCCCTTCCTTCTTTCCTCCATTCTCCCTCTCTCCTCCTTCCTCTTCCATTCTTTCCTTCTCTCCATCCTTTTCTCTCCCTCTCTCCCCTTCCTTCTTTCCTCCATTCTCTCTCTCCTCCTTCCTTCCTCTTCTATTCTTTCCCCCCAAGTCTTCCTTTCCTTCTCCTTCCTTTCTTTACACTTCCCTCTCTCCCCTTCTTTCTTTTCCCTTCATTATTTTCCTTTTTCCTCACTCCCTTTCCTTTCTTTCCCCCACCCTTTCCTTTCCTCCCCATTTCCTTCTTTCTTTTCCCCTCCTTGTCTCTCTCCTGCTTTTCTTTTCTTCCCTTTCCATAGTTCGTTTTTTTCTTTCTTCCTCTCCCCCTCCCTCCTTTCTTTCCTCTTTCTTACTTTCTTTCTTTCCCCCTTCCTTCCGTCCGCCTTCTCTTCCTTCCCAGAGTCCTGAGCGTGCCTTTTGCAGAGCCAGGTCTGAAGTGTCCCCTCATTCTTCCGGGGGAATCCTTTCCTCATCGTATGTACGTATAGACTCACATTGAGTTGAATTCAGTCTTTAAATATATTATATCTATTCTATGGCTCTCACTGAAATAAATTTCCAAATATTTTGCTTTCATGGCTCTCTGAGTCAAAAAGGTTCCCGACCCCTGCTCTAGAGCAGTGCTGTCCAACTTCTAACCGGCCAAGGGCCGGACCCCAGGTCACTGATGACCTGGGGGGCCGTTCGGCCCCGCCCCAGGCCCCTCCCCAGCCCCGCCCCCGCCCCGCCCCCATCCCCCTCCTACGCTGTCATTCTCCCTCCTCCTTTCTCCGGCGCCGCGGTGCATGGGACACCAGCGGCGCCGGGAAGGAGGAGGCCCACCTCCTCGCACCCTCCGCCCTTCCCGGCGCAGCCGGTGTCCCGTCTTCTGCGCGCGGGGAAAAAGGAGGAGGAGGGAGAGAAAGGAGAAGGCAATCAGCTGACTGCCCTCTCCTTTCTCTCTCTTTCCCCGCGCGTGCACCGGAGCCCAGGCTCCCCGCGTGCACGGGGAAAGAGAGAAAATGGAGAGGGCAGTCAGCTGGCTGCCTTCTCCATTCTCTCTCTTTCCCCGCGCGTGCGCCGGAGCCCAGGCTCCCGCGCGGGGGAAAGAGAGAGAATGGAGAGGGCAGTCAGCTGGCTGCCTCTCCCATTCTCTCTTTTTCCCGCGTGCGCCGGAGCCCAGGGTCCCCACGCGCACGGGGAAAGAGAGAGAAAGGAGAGGGCAGTCAGCTGGCTGCCCTCTCCTTCACCCCTCCTCCTCCCCCGCGGACGCGCCGCGGCTCCAATCGCGAGCCGCGGTGCAGGGAGGGGAAGGAGGAAGGGCGAAGGAGGAGGAGCCAGCGCACTTCCTCCTCCCTGCCCCGCCTCCCCCCCCCCGCCGCCATTTTTTAAAAAAAAATTAGATTTTTTTTTTTAAAAAAGGCGGCCGGGGGCATAGCAGGGGCCGTGTCCAACAGGCTGGGGGGCCGTGTACGGCCCCCGGGTCGCCAGTTGGACAGCCCTGCTCTAGAGCATAGATAGATGTGGCAATACTCTTTTGAGAAGGGCAAGGCATCTTTCCTTCCATGCATACGCAGGGGTCTGCCATTCTCGTACCTTTGAGGCCCTGCCCCATCCCCAGGGCCAGGCCATCCTTGGTCCACTGCACGATCCCGGAGTAGTTCAGCACCACGCAGGAGAGCACCACCCTCTGCCCGGCCACCACCGTCTGATCCTCGGGCTCTTCAAGGAAGCGGGTTTGCAGAACTGAGGAGAGAAATGAGAGAGATTTGGATACGGGTTAGTGAAGTCCCGATCAGTGTCCTCCACCTTCTAGGGCAGTGTTTCTCAACCAGTGTGTCGGGGAACACTAGTGTGCCATGAGCAATCATCAGGTGTGCCGTGGGAAATTGGAACCTCCGGGGGGTGGGAGGGGGAAAGTCTAGTGTGTTGAAGTATAAAAACCCTAAGAAACCTACCTCGATAAAGGCACCAAATTACAACCACCCCCCTCCCCACCCGTTGTCTACTTGGTCTCTCCCTCTCCATGCATTGGGAAGGCCCGCCTCCCTTTCCCCAAGTAGAGACCTCCTCTTGCCTCCTGGGGGTCCTGTGTGGGAAGTTTGGCCCAGTTCTATCATTGGTGGGGTTCAGAATGCTCTTTGATTGTAGGGGAACTATAAATCCCAGCAACTACAACTCCTAAATGTCAAGGTCTATTTCCCCTGAACTCCATCTGCGTTCATATTTGGGCATATTGAGTATTCATGCCAAGTTTGGTCCTGATCCAACATTGTTTGAGTCCACAGTGCTCTCTGGATATAGGTGAACTACAACTCCAAAACTCAAGGTCAATGCCCACCAAACTCTTATAGCATTTTCTCTTGGTTATGGGAGTTCTGTGTGGGAAGTTTGTGTCTTTCTGCCATTCCTGCCCGGATATCTATGTTGTGTTCATCGAAACAGGCCCAGGTTTCACACTGAGTGTATAAATACATTTTAAAACATATTGACTATATGTATCACTGTGTTAGAGTGGCATTTTGTGTCATTTTGGTCGGTGGTGTGCCCCAGGATTTTGCAAATGTAAAAAGTGTGCCGCGGCTCAAAAAAGGTCGGGAAACACTGTTCTAGGGAAGTCACAGAGTTATACAGCGGGAAGGGAAACACCCCCCCCCCCCAGGCCATCTAGTCTGACCCCTTTATTGGTATCCAGATATCGTTCATTTGCATGGTTTCCTCCTTTCTGTTGACATCGTCCACATGCTTATGGATTTCAATGGCTTCTCTATGTAGTCTGATATGGTTATTTATTTATTTATTTATTTGCAGTATTTATATTCCGCCCTTCTCACACTTCTCTTATCAATGTCACAGTTCTTATCACAGTTTACTTTGTTCAGTTCTCATTAGCAATTTTTAATTACAGTCCAGCAAGCAGGTAGTCAGACATTGCAAGTCTCAATCTTTTATTTATTTATTTATTTATTTGCAGTATTTATATTCTGCCCTTCTCACCCTGCAAGGGCAGATTACAATGCACTTATACATGGCAAACATTCAACGTCATACACATACAACAGATATAGAGTCAGACACAGAGGCAATTTTAACATTTCAGCCTTTCTGGCTTCATGAGGGTATGCTCGATTCCAGCCACCGGGGGAGCTTCACCATCCACTTGTGACACCAAGTCCTTTCATGGAGTACTTCCTCATTTGTATGCAGGCTGCTGGAAGGTTTTATGGCATCGTAAATTAGTTAAATTAATTGAAGGTGAATCCGGCAAAGACGGAGATCCTGTGGCTGGTCCTCCGGGCTGTAGGGATGTTCAGCTTCCAACCCTGGACGGCGTGACATTATGTCCGTCGCCCTCTGTTAAGAGCTTAGGAGTAACCCTGGACCCCCTGTTGTCGATGGAGGCCCACGTCTCCAGCGTCAGCAGGGTAGCATTTTTCCATCTTCGCCAGGCGAGGAAGCTGGCCCCCTACTTGTCCCGGCGCGACTTAGCCACAGTGGTCCAAGCCACGGTCATCTCGAGGCTGGACTACTGTAACGCTCTTTACATTGGCCTTCCTCTGTCGGTAATCCGGAGACTCAAGCTGGTGCAGAACGCTGCAGCGCGACTCCTGGCAGGGGTCCCGATTGGCCACCACATCACACCAATCCTGCGCGAACTGCACTGGCTCCCAATTGAATGCCGGATTGCCTTCAAAGTGTTAGTCCTGACTTTTAAGGCCTTACATGGTCTGGGGCCAGTGTACCTGCGGGACCGCCTTGTCCCATATCATCCCACCAGATCACTGCGCTCCGAAGAGCTAAACCTCCTGGTCATCCCAAATGTGAGGACCTACCATCTGTCCGCAACCCGCCGCCGGGCTTTCTCTGTTGCAGCCCCTACCATGTGGAACGCACTGCCCGCCGGCATCCGTGCCACCCAGGGCCTCCTCCCGTTCAGGAGAGCAGTTAAGACATTGCTGTTCCAACAAGCCTTCGGAGTTAGTTAAACTTTAGCTCTCACCGCCTGGCTGTCAGCCCACTGCGACTCCATTTGTTGCTTCAACTGTTCTAATTGTAATTCCATCTTAATGGTATTACTGTGGTTTATGAGTTATCTGACAATTGTATTTTACGAACTGTTGTAAGTCGCCCCGAGCCGTTGGGGGCGACAGACAAATGCGAAACAATAAATAAATAAATAAATAAATTAGCCTCCCCACATAAAGGTGTACCTAAATTTCCTACTTGACGGATGCAACTATCTTTCAGGGTGCATAGGTCAACAGCAAGCTATACTATTAATGGTCGGAAGCTTACTCCAACCCAGGCTGGATTCGAACTCATGACCTCTTGGTCAGTAGTGATTTAATACTGCTGGCAACTAAGTAGCTGCGCCACAGCCTGGTCCAGCATTTCTGTCTTCTCAAATAATATGCTGTGTCCAGGCTGGTTCATCAAGTGCTCTGCTATGGTTGACTTCTCTGGTTGGATTAGTCTGCAGTGCCTTTCATGTTCCTTGATTCATGTTTGGGCAATGCTACTGCGTTTGGTAGTCCCTATGTAGACTTGTCCACAGCTGCATGGTATATGGTAGAC
The DNA here is from genome assembly GCA_030556195.1 of Anolis apletophallus. NCBI lineage: Eukaryota > Metazoa > Chordata > Lepidosauria > Squamata > Anolidae > Anolis > Anolis apletophallus. Next base: position 12,481,730 of record JARBWK010000019.1, read on the forward strand.
CAGTGTTTTTCAACCTTTTTTGAGCCGCGGCACGTTTTTTACATTTACAAAATCCCGCGGCACACCACCAACCAAAACGACACAAAATGACACTCTAACACAGTCATACATATAGTTAATATGTTTTAAAATGTATTTATACACTCAGTGTGAAACCTGGGCCTGTTTCAATGAACACAACATATATATGACTTCCTCTCACATACTTATACATGGCTATCATGTCTTCTCTCAGCCTTCTCTTCTTCAGGCTAAACATGCCCAGCTCTTCAAGCCGCTCCTCATAGAGCTTGTTCTCCAGACCTTTGTGAAATTTCACCCTGAGTGAAACTTGCTCCCAGTTAACTATGGATGTCATGAAACTGTTATAAACAGTTCCTTGTGGGGGAGGGGGGAAACTCTACAAAAACCCAGTAAAATAGTTTTTAAAAAACCATTTCCAAGCAGAGAGGCTCAATTTGTTTTTTGGAAACCTGTGAGGGGGCTGCTAGGAGGGGGGAGAGTGCCAATTTCCCAAGGCACACCTGATGATCGCTCACGGCACACTAGTGTGCCACGGCACACTGGTTGGGAAACACTGTGGTAGACTATAGAGGTGCCTGCTGTAGATGTGGGAGAAACGTCAGGAGAGAATGCCTCTGGAACACAGCCATACAGCATGGAAAACTCACGGCAACCTAGCGATTCCGGCCAGGAAAGCCTTCGACAACACATTGAGGAGGCTATAACCTCAACTCCTTGTTGCCAACAGGACTGAAAACCGACAGTTTGCAGTTTCGAATCCGGGAAGAGCATGCGTGAGCTCCCTCTGTCAGCTCCAGCTCCCCATGCGAGAACATGAGAAAAGCCTCCCACAATGATGGTAAAACATCAAAACAGGGCAACGTCCTTGCAGACGGCCAATTCGCTCACACCAGAAGCGACTTGCAGTTGCTCAAGTCGCTCCTGACACAAAAAGGTAGCATTATTTCCATGCCGTCGATGACAGTCTCTTTCGGAGAGGCCTGTGCATCCAAAGTACGGCTGCCCAATGCCCTTTCCCGGCTCAAAAAACCGAAGTTTGGGTCGATAACTGCATTTTTCAGCCTCCCAACGCGGTTGCAGCAATCACATGCCACCAAATGAACCTCTAGCCTCGGGGTTAGGAGAGATTGATCGGCCGGGGAGACCACCTCCAAACGCCCGCTTTCACATAAAAGCAATGGCAATCTCCCTCTCTCTTTCCCTAAACCGGTTCGGAACTATTCCACGATGTCAATAAACCGACTCCTAGAAAGTAAACGAACCCGCAAAAATACGTTGCTCAGAAGACGAAGCATTACTACGATCATATTGTCACGCGGTTGCTCCAAAGCCAAAGCAATGGCAACACTCAGGCGCGCTCTTAGTGCAATGTCAATATTGGCAGGTGGGATACCAGGCGATGCCGCTCGCATGCAGAATAGCGTCGCCGTACAATGTAGGTCAATGACCGAGTGCGGTCGCGAAATAATGCATAACAACAATGTGAAATATTTAACATTGTTTTCTAGGTTGTGCAGGAAATGCCGCTGTCGTGCCGTGGGTGTGTGCGCCATGTGGTTTATGCATGGGTTATATCCACATGACACGGGCTCCCATCTACACTGACTGTTTAACTCAGTTTTGCGGTGGCCAGTAGGCCTGGACAAGTTAGTCGGAAGGCTTCTAAAATAGGAATGAATCCGGAATAAATTCACTTTTGAAGCAGTTTTGAAGTGATATAAGCAACCCGGGAGCGCGCCTTCTCTGATGGCCAAGGGGACACTGCAAGGAGGCACTGCCGCCCCTCCCCGTGGAAAATGTGGGTAGACCCACCCGGACTTCCTCCTTCCCTTGGATACCCACTCCCAACACTCTACAACAGTGTTTCTCAACCTGGGGGTCGGGACCCCTGGAGGGGTCATGAGGGGGTGTCAGAGGGGTCGCCATAGATCATCAGAAAACACAGCATTTTCTGTCGATCATAGGGTGTGTGTGTGGGAAGTTTGGCCTAAGTCTATCTTTGGTGGAGTACAAAAGGCTCTCTGATTGTAGGTGAACTATAAATCCCAGCAACTACAACTCCCAAATGTCAATGCCTATTTTCCCCAAACTCCACCAGTGTTCACATTTAGGCATATTGATATTCATGCCAAGTTTAGTCCAGATCCATCGTTGTTTTGAGTTGACAGTGCTCTCGGGATATAGGTGAACTACAACTCCAAAACTTAAGGTCAATACCTGCCAAACCCTTCCAGTATTTTCTGTTGGTCCCAAGTTTGGTTCAATTCCTCTATTGGTGGGGTGCAGAATGCTCTTTGATTGTAGGTGAACTATAAATCCCAGCAACTACAACTCCCAAATGACAATCTCTCCTTCCAATCCCACCAGTATTCAAATGTGGGCATATTGGGTATATGTGCCAAATTTGGTCCAGTGAATGAAAATACCTCCTGCATATCAGATATTTACATTACGCTTCATAACAATAGCAAAATCACAGTTGTGAAGTAGCGTTGAAATAATTATATGATTGGAGGTCACTACAACATGAGGAACTGTATTAAGGGGTCACAGCATTAGGAAGGTTGAGAACCACTGCTCTACAACATTGTTTCCCAACCTTTTTTGAGCACACTTTTTACATTTACAAAATCCTGGGGCACACCACCAACCAAAATGACACAAAATGACACTCTAACACAGTCATACATATAGTCAATATGTTTTTAAATGTATTTATACTCTCAGTGTGAAACCTGGGCCTGTTTCGATGAACACAACATAGATATCCTGGCAGGAATGGCAGAAAGACACACACTTCCCACACAGAACTCCCATAACCAAGAGAAAATACTATAAGAGTTTGGTGGGCATTTATTTACCTTGAGTTTTGGAGTTGTAATTCGCCTATATCCAGAGAGCACTGTGGACTCAAACCATGTTGGATCAGGACCAAACTTGGCATGAATACTCAATATGCCCAAATGTGAACACAGGTGGAGTTTGGGGAAAATAGACCTTGACATTTGGGAGTTACAGTTTCTGGGATTTATAGTTAACACACAATCAAAGAGCATCCTGAACTCTTGCAACAATGGAATTAAACCAAACTTGGCATATTGAACTCTCATTACCAACAGAAAGTACTGAAAGGGTTTGCTTGGGAATTGACCTTGAGTTTGGAAGTTGTAGTTCACCTACACCCAGACAGCACTGTGGACTCAAACAATGTTATGTTGTTTGTTTGTTTTCTATCCAGAATCACAATGTTGGAAGGAGGCTCACCACTTTAAGGTCCCTCAAACAGGCATGGGAAAACTTCGGCCCTCTGGGCGCATTGGACTTCAACTCCCACCATTCCTAACAGCCTGAGGCCCTTTCCTGCTTAAGTGGCTGAGGGGGGGGAAGGAAAAGGGCCTGAGGCTGCTAGGAATGGTGGGAGTTGGAGTCCAAAACACCTGGGAGGTCCAATTTGCCCATGCCAGCTTTCGACAGGGACCTCTTCCTCCCCCTCCCCCTTCGCGCCCTTTCTTCCCCCTCCTGCCCAACACTTTTTCTTCTACACTGCCGCTTCTGCCGCCATTTTGATCCGAGGGGGCAGCGTGCACGTGTTCAGGAGGGGAGGGGGGAGGGAGGGAGGGAGGTGTGACCCGTGCGGGCACTACTGCGCAGACTCGCCCCAGAGCAAAGCGAGGCTGGGAAGAAGGGAGCCCGAGTGGAGAAGAAAAAGTGTTCGGCAGGAGAGGGAAGAAAGGGTATTGGAGGCTCCCATTTCCCACGGCACACCTGATGATCGCTCACGGCACACTAGTGTGCCACGGCACACTGGTTGGGAAACACTAAATTAAGGCATCAGGAGGTTAAATTTTTGGAATATTTACATAAAACTGTAATTTAAGATAAGACTGTCCAGCTCTGATTAAACCATTATTCTAACTTCCTTCCATGTAAATGTGCTTACCTAATCCTTCCAATAATGATAGAGTAAAATAATAAATGCAATAATAACAATAATAAAAAGGGAAAAATAATAAAGGTAATAATAAATAGAGTAAAATAATAAATGTAAATAATAATAATAAAGTAAAATAATGTAAATGTACTAACAGTAAATAAATGTAATAAAAATAATAATACAGTAAGTAAACAATGTACATTTAATAGTAAATAAATAAATGTAATAATAATAGAATAAAATAATGTAAATATAATAATAAATAGAGTAAATAAATGTAATAATAATAGAATAAAATAAATAAATAATAATAATAAATAAAATAATGTAAATAAATAAATAAAATAATGTAATAAATAATAAATAGTCAATAAATGTAATAAAAAAAAATAATAATACAGTAAACAATGTAAAATAATAGAATAAAATAATAGTAAATAAATGTAATAATAATAAATGAATAAAATAATGTAAATATAATAATAAATAAAGTAAATAAATGTAATAAAATTAATAATATAGTAAAAAAATGTAAATTTAATAATACAGTAAATAAAAATTTAATAATAGAGTAAATAAATGTAATAATAATAGAATAAAATAATGTAAATATAATAATAAATAGAGTAAATAAATGTAATAAAAATAATAATACAGTAAATAATGTAAATTTAATAATAGAGTAAATAAATGTAATAATAATAGAATAAAATAATGTAAATATAATAATAATAAATTGAGTAAATAAATGTAATAAAATTAATAATACAGTAAACAATGCAAATGTAATAGTAAATAGAGTAAATAAATGTAATAATAAATAGAATAAAATAATGTAAATGTAATAATAAATAGAGTAAATAAATGTAATAAAATTAATAATACAGTAAATAATGTAAATTTAATAATAGAGTAAATAAATGTAATAATAATAGAATAAAATAATGTAAATATAATAATAAATAGAGTAAATAAATGTAATAAAAATAATAATACAGTAAACAATGTAAATGTAATAGTAAATAGAGTAAATAAATGTAATAAAATTAATAATACAGTAAACAATGTAAATTTAATAGTAAATAGAGAGTAAATAAATGTAATAATAATAGAATAAAATAATGTAAATGTAATAATAAATAGAGTCAATAAATGTAATAAAAATAATAATACAGTAAACAATGTAAATTTAATAATAGAGTAAATAAATGTAATAATAATAGAATAAAATAATGTAAATGTAATAATAACTACAGAAAATAAATGTAATTAAATTAATACTAATAACAGAGTAAAATAATAAATAACTTTGGCTCGAGTATAAGCCATGGGGAGCATTTTCAGCCTAAAAAGGGGCTGAAAAACTAGGCTTATATTCGAGTATATACAGTGCTTGTCCCAAACTACGGTTGGATTTCAACTCTGCAAGTTTAGAAACGGGGAGTTTCAAGTTTGTGGCAGGACTCAGACCGTTGCCTGAAGCTAAGAATAAATGGCATTTCCGCTGCTCTCTCCAACATGGAGATGTAAAAGTACCTGAAGCCACCAGACAAGTTATTTCGGCCCCGGGAGGCATGGAAATCTCATCCAGGAGTCTTTACCTCTGGCAGCGAGGTAACAGATTAAATAATGGACAATTTCCTGGCTATTTTAGCTCCTACAGTGGACTCTCAGTTTACCGGAACTCAATCAACTGGCACTCTCAAGCAAAGAAAATTGAAAAAATTAAAAGTTAATATCTATTATAAAATCCATTTTATTATCCATTACAATAAAACCGTGTTGCAGCAGTCTTTTATTTGCTTTTAATTACCATTATTTCAATATTGATATCAAATCAACGGCGGGTTTTTGGTATGGTATAGTAATTGCTAGGCCAATTTTAATAGTAATTCCCAAATAACCAGAAACAGCATTTATCTGGACCTAGGAAATGCCTATTTTGTGGATGAATGAAACCACGGGTGTCGTTCCCTTGGATCAGTGTTTCCCAACCGGTGTGCCGTGAGCGATCATCAGGTGTGCCGTGGGAAATTGGAACCTCCAATACCAGACCTGGGCATTTCACGGCCCACAGGCCGCATGAGGCCCGCTGGCCAATTCTGACCGGCCTGCGTAAGGGCCCCGCGGGGCAGGCAGGCAGGCAAGCAGAGTGGCCAACGGAGGGGAAGGGAGGGGGGAGAAGAGGAGGAGGCCAGGAGCAAGCGCCGCCACAGAGCATGTCTTTATTTTCCTCCTCCCTTCCCTTCCGCCTCGAGCACGTCGTTAATGTAAGTGAACTATACATGCCACCAACTCCAACTCCCAAATGTTTATTTTCCCCAAATTTCCCCAGTGTTCCCATTTGGGCATATTCAGTATTTGTGCCAAGTTTGGTCCAGATCCATCATTATTTGAGTCCACAGTGCTCTCTGGAGGTAAGTGAACTACAACTTCCAAACTCAAGGTCAATTCCCAAGCAAACCCTTTCAGTACTTTCTGTTGGTAATGAGAGTTCAATATGCCAAGTTTGGTTCAATTCCATTGTTGCAAGAGTTCAGGATGCTCTTGGATTGTGTGTTAACTATAAATCCCACAGACTGTAACTCCCAAATGTCAAGGTCTATTTTCCCCCAAACTCCATCTGTGTTCACATTTGGGCATATTGAGTATTCATGCCAAGTTTGGTCCTGATCCAACAATGTTTCAAGTCCACAGTGCTCTCTGGATATAGGTGAACTACAACTCCAAAACTCAAGGTCAATGCCCAGCAAACTCTTATAGTATTTTCTCTTGGTTATGGGAGTTCAATATGCCAAGTTTGGTTCAATCCCATTGTTGCAAGAGTTCAGGATGCTCTTGGATTGTGTGTTAACTATAAATCCCACAAACTGTAACTCCCAAATGTCAAGGTCTGTTTCCCCCCAAACTCCATCTGTGTTCACATTTGGGCATATTGAGTATTCATGCCAGGTTTGGTCCTGATCCAACAATGTTTCAAGTCCACAGTGCTCTCTGGATATAGGTGAACTACAACTCCAAAACTCAAGGTCAATGCCCAGCAAACTCTTATAGTATTTTCTCTTGGTTATGGGAGTTCTGTGTGGGAAGTTTGTGTCTTTCTGCCATTCCTGCCAGGATATCTATGTTGTGTCCATCGAAACAGGCCCAGGTTTCACACTGAGTGTATAAATGCATTTAAAAACATATCTATAGTATATATATATATATATATATATATATATATATATATATATATATATATATATATATATATCTTCATGTGGTGGTTCCAGTCTTATAGACAAAGAAACCACACAAGGCAGACACACAAAAACAGCCCACGTACCCAGAAAACCCTACGAGGTATGTTTACCAAAACACTCCCCCGCCCAAAAAAGAGCCAACGGCCACAAATCCAAAAACACCATTATGGACTACAACTCCCATGATCCCCCACACCACCTCCCTCTGGCAGTTTACAGCATCAGAATGTTAGTGGAGCTGACCAATTAGAGGCATTATGCAAATACTCCCTCAGTTAGAATGTAGGCTGGGAGCCCCACCCCACCCCCTGGCAGTTTAGAGAGTAGGAATGTTGGTGGTGGAAGGGAAAGGTAGGGAAAGGAATGGAGGGACTGAGACAAGGGGAGCAAGGACTGATACAGAAAGGGGAGGAATAGCAGGAAGGAGGGAAAGGGAAGAAGGAAGGGGGGAGGGAAGGAAGGGGGGAGAAGAAAGGAAAGGAAGGATAGAAGGAAGAATGGATGGAAGGAAGGAAGGGAGAAGAAAGGAAGGAAAGGATAGAAGGAAAAATGGATGGAAGGGGGAGAAGAAAGGAAGGAAAAAGGAAGGATAGCAGGAAGGACGGGAGGGGAAAGGAAGGAAAGGATAGAAGGATGGAGTGAAGGAAGGAAGGAAAGAGGGGAGAAGAAAGGAAGGAAAAAGGAAGGATAGCAGGAAGGAGAGGAGGGGAAAGGAAGGAAAGGATAGAAGGATGGAGTGAAGGAAGGAAGGAAAGAGGGGAGAAGAAAGAAGGAAAAAGGAAAGATAGCAGGAAGGATGGGAGGGGAAAGGAAGGAAAGGATAGAAGGATGGAGTGAAGGAAGGAAGGAAAGAGGGGAGAAGAAAGGAAGGAAAAAGGAAGGATAGCAGGAAGGAGGGAGGGGAAAGGAAGGAAAGGATAGAAGGATGGAGTGAAGGAAGGAAGGAAAGAGGGAGAAGAAAGGAAGGAAAAAGGAAGGATAGCAGGAAGGAGAGGAGGGGAAAGGAAGGAAAGGATAGAAGGATGGAGTGAAGGAAGGAAGGAAAGAGGGGAGAAGAAAGGAAGGAAAAAGGAAGGATAGCAGGAAGGAGAGGAGGGGAAAGGAAGGAAAGGATAGAAGGATGGAGTGAAGGAAGGAAGGAAAGAGGGGAGAAGAAAGGAAGGAAAAGGAAGGATAGCAGGAAGGAGGGGAGGAGGAAGGAAAGGATAGAAGGATGGAGTGAAGGAAGGAAGGAGGGGAGAAGAAAGGAAGGAAAAAGGAAGGATAGCAGGAAGGATGGGAGGGGAAAGGAAGGAAAGGATAGAAGGATGGAGTGAAGAAAGGAAGGAAAGAGTGGAGAAGAAAGGAAGTAAAAAGGAAGGATAGCAGGAAGGAGAGGAGGGGAAAGGAAGGAAAGGATAGAAGGATGGAGTGAAGGAAGGAAGGAAAGAGGGGAGAAGAAAGGAAGGAAAAAGGAAGGATAGCAGGAAGGAGAGGAGGGAAAGGAAGGAAAGGATAGAAGGATGGAGTGAAGGAAGGAAGGAAAGAGGGGAGAAGAAAGGAAGGAAAAGGAAGGATAGCAGGAAGGAGAGGAGGGGAAAAGAAGGAAAGGATAGAAGGATGGAGTGAAGGAAGGAAGGAAAGAGGGGAGAAGAAAGGAAGGAAAAAGGAAGGATAGCAGGAAGGAGAGGAGGGAAAAGGAAGGAAAGGATAGAAGGATGGAGTGAAGGAAGGAAGGAAAGAGGAGAAGAAAGGAAGGAAAAGGAAAGATAGCAGGAAGGATGGGAGGGGAAAGGAAGGAAAGGATAGAAGGATGGAGTGAAGGAAGGAAGGAAGGAGGGAGAAGAAAGGAAAGGAAAAAGGAAGGATAGCAGGAAGGAGAGGAGGGGAAAGGAAGGAAAGGATAGAAGGATGGAGTGAAGGAAGGAAGGAAAGAGGAGAGAAGAAAGGAAGGAAAAAGGAAGGATAGCAGGAAGGACGGGAGGGGAAAGGAAGGAAAGGATAGAAGGATGGAGTGAAGGAAGGAAGGAAAGAGGGGAGAAGAAAGGAAGGAAAAAGGAAGGATAGCAGGAAGGATGGGAGGGGAAAGGAAGGAAAGGATAGAAGGATGGAGTGAAGGAAGGAAGGAAAGAGGGGAGAAGAAAGGAAGGAAAAAAGGAAAGATAGCAGGAAGGATGGGAGGGAAAGGAAGGAAAGGATAGAAGGATGGAGTGAAGGAAGGAAGGAAAGAGGGGAGAAGAAAGGAAAGGAAAAGGAAGGATAGCAGGAAGGATGGGAGGGGAAAGGAAGGAAAGGATAGAAGGATGGAGTGAAGGAAGGAAGGAAAGAGGGGAGAAGGAAGGAAAGAAGGAAAGGAAGGATAGCAGGAAGGAGGGGAGGGGGAAGGAAGGAAAGGATAGAAGGATGGAGTGAAGGAAGGAAGGAAAGAGGGGGAGAAGGAAGGAAGGAAAAAGGAAGGATAGCAGGAAGGAGGGGAGGGGAAAGAAGGAAAGGATAGAAGGATGGAGGAAGGAAGGAAGGAAAGAGGGGAGAAGAAAGGAAGGAAAAAGGAAGGATAGCAGGAAGGAGGGGAGGGGAAAAGAAGGAAAGGATAGAAGGATGGAGTGGGGAAGGAAGGAAGGAAGGAGGAAGGAGAGGAGGAGAAGAAGGAAGGATAGAAGGATGGAAAGGAAGGAAGATAGGAAGGAAAAAAGGATGGGAAGGATGGGAAAAGGAAGGAAAGGATAGAAGGATGGAGTGAAGGAAGGAAGGAAAGAGGGGAGAAGAAAGGAACACAGAAACACATACACACACACATGTATATACATGCACAGAAATATACAAATATACACATACACACATACATAAACACACCTGTACTTACACACATCAACACATATACACGCACATACATATACAAACACACATATACATAAATACACACATATACACGCATACACATACACATAACTACACACACAGTCCCCAAGTTAAAAAACATCCCGCAGCAACGCGTGGCCGGGTCAGCTAGTTAACTCTATGTATGACTGTGTTAGAGTGTCATTTTGTGTTATTTTGGTTGGTGGTGTGCCCCAGGATTTTGGAAATGTAAAATGTGTGCCGCGGCTCAAAAAAGGTTGGGAAACACTGCCTTGGATAAGGCTATTATTATTATTATTATTATTAATCACACTGCACCTCTGCTATTGTGCCTTGGTGGCTTTTCTATTCCAGTGTGCCCGGTTGTAGCTCCGTCCTCTGTCCAAAGGGCAACCCATTGGCCACCAGGTATGGAAATCTCCTTGCCGTCGGCGACCTTCGCCGTTCCTCTTTGAGTAATCCGACCAATGTTTTCCGCTCTGCCGGCCTCCAATCGGATCTGGGCCTCGCTCGGCACAAGTTTGAATGTTTGATTTTATTTTGGGAAGGGATATGAGCAGCCAACCTTGCGAGGATTACTCCAAGCGCATTCGCCCGTGGGAATTAGCATCGGCTCAAGCACCAACGTTATATTTTCCATATTGTTACCGTATTTGAGTTGATACGGGGATATAAAGCCTTGCAGGTATCAGACTACAGGTCCCATTAGCCTTAGTTGCTCTACAACGGCGAAGGATGATGGGAGCTGTGATCCAATAAAATCCGGAGAGCAGAAAGCATTTGTGTATGCATATATGTATGTATGTATGTATGTATGTATGTATGGAATACTACAGTGCAGCCATGTTTCCGCTGCACCGCCCAAAGCGAGCGAACCAAGCCCTGCAAATATATTCCGTCCCTGACAAAAATCTTCAATTATGAATGTGTTTGGTCGTAAAACTCCGTCTCCCAAGTACAAAAAGGACACATAAAAGATAATCTCCGGGAAGCGGGAGTCACCCAGGGACGGGAGCCGCATACAGGATCTCTGCTTCGGGTGGCATAAATCCGGAGATAGGGACGTTACCACTGTTTTTGAAAGGACAGCTCCTAGAATATAAACACAAACACAAACCCGCCACTGCCTGTAAGGCTGAAGGATTCTGGGAGTTGTAGTTTTCTGAGTTCTGGACGAACGCGATTGAATGTAGCCCTTCCAAATAGTCATCCAGAGTTGAATTCATATCACACCATTATAGAGCTATTACATATTCCATTTTAGTGCCCATAGCTGATTGGAATGCCGGGATTTGTAGTTTGGTAAGGCACGGTAGAGTGGTGTAATGGTTTGACATCCAACACAGACTCAAAGTACATCTACGGCAGGGGTGTGCAATTATTTTTTCCAAGGGGCCACACAAGAGCCAAAAAATATTATGGAGGGCCGCACCTAATGGCGGGACTACATTCTAATCTACATTATTTATTTACTATATTTACTATATATTACACATCATTAATATTAACATATTAATATATCAAGAAATATTCATATATTATTAGTATTAATATCATAATTATTATATTATAGTATATATAGAGACATTATAATATATTGAAATTATAATATAATATAACATATTATATTATTTATTATATTATTATTATAAAATAATAATAAAATAATAATAATAAAAACCACTAAAATTAAATTAAATTAAAGAAGACAAGGTGCGAACCAAGATGGAATGGCCCAATGGACCCAACCCAGAGGATGACAAAGTGGACCCAGCCGCCGCCGCAGCAGAGGAGAGGAGAGCAGCAGGCGATTGGAGGCTGCAGGCCTCCGGCCGCTCTCGCCCCCAGCCGTTCCCCACCTGATCGCCCTGCTATGGAGTGCCTGCCATCCCTGGAGGCAATCCGGGCCTGCAGGGGGAGCAGTCAGTGATCTGAGGCGGCTGATCGACCTGGCGACCCGGAAGACGATCAAGTCTTCCGGGTCACCAGGGCGATCTGCCGCCGTAGGTCGCCAAGTGCTCCCACTGCAGGCCTGGATCGCCTCCAGGGATGGTAGGCACTCCAAAGCCGCCGCTCCTCCGGCCTGTCTGCCGACACAGGCCCCACAGAGCCCGTGATGGGATGGCGGCAGTGGCACCCCTTCCTCTCGGCCCCGCCCCCGACGCCCTTTTCCTCGGGCCGGACAGAATCGGCTGCTGGTCCGCTTCCGGCCCGCGGGCCGTAGGTTGCCCACCCCTGATCTACGCTATGGAAGGAATGCATTCTGATACCACTTTTGCCTGCCATGGCTCACTGCAATGGCATTCTGGGAGTTGTAGTTCCGTGAGGTCTTCAGTTTTGTCTGGGTACAGCTACACTGTTGAATCGATGCAGTATGCAAACATAATGTTACGGAATTATAGAAGCTGGGGCTAACAGTGGGAGCTCACCCTACTCCCCGGATTCGAACTATTGACCTTTCGGTCAGCAAGTTCAGCAGCTCAGCGGTTTAACCCGCTGTTGAATGGATGCTGTCTGACACCACTGCTATGGAATCCTAGGAGTTGTAGTTTAGTAAAGCACTACCGCTCTTTGGCATCGAAGGCAAAAGGCCTTGTGAAACGACAACTCCCAGGAATACTTAGCATTGAACCGTGGGGGATTCTGGGAATGGCAGCCCAAAAGAGAAACCTAAAAGGAGGCGCCAAGGAATCCCAGATCCAGGAGAATGGGGTCCAATGATGGGACGCATGACCGCTCAACACAGTAAGCCTATCTTTTTGTTAACGACGTCTTAATGAAAGCTGCCTTGGATGATTAATTAAGCTCTGGGATCGGCCTGCATTAGCAGAGGACTCAAGTAATCATGTTAATCACATTAAGGACGGCCCTGTTTATTTTTGCAAGATGCATCTCTACCTTACAGCGAGAGGGTGGTCTTTTGGAAACTACAACTCCCTTTTTTAGAAAGGGGAAACTACAACTCCCAGAAGCCCTTACTCGGAAAGGAAGTTTAGTTTCCCCTACTAAAAAAGTAACTTTTCCTACAGCAAGGCCATTCCCAAGAACGCAATGGCCTTGCTGTAGCAAAAGTTACTTTTTAGAAGGGGAAACTACAACTCCCTTGCTGAGTAAGAGCTTCTGGGAGTTGTAGTTCCCTTCTAAAAATGTAACTTTTTCCTACAGCAAGGCCATTCCCAAGAACGCAATGGCCTTGCTGTAGCAAAGTTACTTTTAGAAGGGGAAACTACAACTCCCTTGCTGAGTAAGAGCTTCTGGGAGTTGTAGTTCCCCTTCTAAAAATGTAACTTTTCCTACAGCAAGGCCATTCCCAAGAACGCAATGGCCTTGCTGTAGCAAAAGTTACTTTTTTTAGAAGGGGAAACTACAACTCCCTTGCTGCGTAAGGGCTTCTGGGAGTTGTAGTTCCCTCTTCTAAAAAAGTAACTTTTCCTACAGCAAGGCCATTCCCAAAAACGCAATGGCCTTGGCTGTAGCAAAAGTTACTTTTTTAAGAAGGGGAAACTACAACTCCCTTGCTGAGTAAGGGCTTCTGGGAGTTGTAGTTCCCCTTCTAAAAAAGTAACTTTTCTTACAGCAAGGTCATTCCCAAGAATGCAATGGCCTTGCTGTAGCAAAAGTTACTTTGTTAGAAGGGGGAACTACAACTCCCTTGCTGAGTAAGAGCTTCTGGGAGTTGTAGTTTCCCCTTCTAAAAAAAGTAACTTTTCTTACAGCAAGGTCATTCCCAAGAACGCAATGGTCTTGCTGTAGCAAAAGTTACTTTGTTAGAAGGGGGAACTACAACTCCCTTGCTGAGTAAGGGCTTCTGGGAGTTGTAGTTCCCCCTTCTAAAAAAGTTACTTTTCTTACAGCAAGGTCATTCCCAAGAACGCAATGGCCTTGCTGTAGGAAGTTACTTTTTTAGAAGGGGAAACTACAACTCCCTTGCTGAGTAAGGGCTTCTGGGAGTTGTAGTTCCCCCTTCTAAAAAAGTTACTTTTCTTACAGCAAGGTCATTCCCAAGAATGCAATGGCCTTGCGGTAGGAAAGTTACTTTTTTAGAAGGGGAAACTACAACTCCCTTGCTGAGTAAGGGCTTCTGGGAGTTGTAGTTCCCCCTTCTAAAAAAAAGTAACCTTTCCTACAGCAAGGCCACTGCGTTCTCGGGAACAGCTTCCTCCCTTCCCTCTGCAAAGGGACCATCTGCCCTCGCCATCTGCAGGACCGTAAGCACCAGCTTGTATTTAAACAAGTAATGAACATTAAGAAAACGTACATGTCGCCCAATGACTTGGGGGATGCCGCACATGTCGATGTGGAGTGCAGGACGGCAGCCAAGGAATAGATAGATGAGGAGCTGGTGGAGAGAAAGAGCTGCAATACACAGATCCATCCTATGGATTTAGGTGAACTACAACTCCCAAACCCAAGGTCAATGCTCACCAAAGCCCTTCCCGTATTTTATGTCAGTCGTGGGAGTTTGGTGTGCCAAGTTTGGTCCAATTCCATCGTTGGTGGAATTCAGAATGCTCTTTGATTGTAGGTGAACTATAAATCCCAGCAACTACAACTCCCAAATATCAAGGTCTATTTCCCCCAAACTCCACCAGTGTTCACATTTGGGCATATTGAGTATCCGTGCTAAGTTTGGTCGAGATCCATCCTCGCTTGAATCCACAGTGCTCTCTGGATGTAGGTAAACTACAACTCCCAAACTCAAGGTCAATGCTCACCAAACCCTTCCAGTATTTTATGTCAGTCGTGGCAGTTCGGTGTGCCAAGTTTGGTCCAATTCCATCGTTGGTTAAATTCGGAATACTCTTTGATTGTAGGTGAACTATAAATCCCAGCAACTAAATGTGGGCAACTCCCAAATGTCAAATGGTCTATTTTCCCCAAACTCCATCAGAGTTCACATTTGGGCATATTGAATATAAATCCCAGCAACTACAACTCCCAAATGTCAAGGTCTATTTTCAAACTTTCACATTTGGGCATATTGAATATTCGTACCAGATCCATCATGGTTTGAGCCCACAGTGCTCTCTGAATGTAGGTGAACTACAACTCCCAACCTCAAGGTCAATGCCCACCAAACCCTTCCAGTATTTTTTGTTGGTCATGAGAGTTCTGTGTGCCAAGTTTGGTTCAATTCCATCATTGCTGGAGTTCAGAATGCTCTTTGATTGTAGGTGAACTATAAATCCCAGCAAATACAACTCCGAAGTATCAAGGTCTATATTTCCCAAACTCAACATCAATGCTCACTAAACCCTTCCAGTATTTTACGTCAATCGTGGGAGTTCGGTGTGCCAAGTTTGGTCCTATTCCATCCTTGGGGGAGTTCAGAATGCTCTTTGATTGTAGGTGAACTACAAATCCCAGCAAATACAACTCCGAAGTATCAAGGTCTATATTTCCCAAACTCAACATCAATGCTCACTAAACCGTTCCAGTGTTTTATGTCAGTCGTGGGAGTTTGGTGTGCCAAGTTTGGTCCAATTCCATCCTTGGTGGAGTTCAGAATGCTCTTTGATTGTAGGTGAACTACAAATCCCAGCAAATACAACTCCGAAGTATCAAGGTCTATATTTCCCAAACTCAACATCAATGCTCACTAAACCGTTCCAGTGTTTTATGTCAGTCGTGGGAGTTTGGTCCAATTCCATCCTTGGTGGAGTTCAGAATGCTCTTTGATTGTAGGTGAACTACAAATCCCAGCAACCCAAATATCAAAGTCTATTTCCCCCAAACTTTACATCTGGGTATATTGAGTATTCGTGCCAAGTTTGGTCCCGATCCATCCTCGCTCGAGTCCTCAGTGCAGACCTCGCACCCTCGGAGGGTGCCTGCCATAGATGTGGGCGAAACGTCAGGAGAGAATGCTTCCGGAGCATGGCCAGAAAACTCACAGCAACCCAGAAGGATAATGCGCTGTCCTCCAAATGGCTTAGAGCATACAGGGATTCCACCTAATGTTCAGGTGGAATCTCCTTTCGTGTCATTTGAATCTAATGCTTCTTGCTTTAGTCTCTGGAGCAGCAGAATACAAGCTCACTCGCAGCTCCTACACGACACCGCTTCGGGGATTTCATGTCGCCTCCTCTGTTAAGCTGTTCCTCATGAAGCGTGGTGGTTTTTTACAGACCTTTTAGTATAGTCATTGACTCATAGACTCACAGAGTTGGAAGAGACCTGGTGTCACCGTTCGTATCAGAGTTTACTTTGTTCGGTTCTCATTAGCAACTTTTAATTACAGTCCAGCAAGCAGGTAGTCAGGCATTGCAGGCCTTGATGTTTTGGAATGGCGTCTCCAAAATTATTAACTACTAGCTGAACCCGGCCATGCGCTGCTGTGGCTTTTTCTCTTTCCTGTGTCCCAGTCTATATATATATGTGTTCTGTGTGTGTATGTATGTGTATATATATGGATTTGTGTCTATGTGTACATATGTGTGTGTATATGTGTGTGTACTTATGTATATGTGTATATGTATATGCGTGTATATGTGTGTACTTATGTATATGTGTTTTTGTATATGTATATGCGTGTATATGTGTAGATGTGTGTAAGTACAGATGTGTGCATGTGTATATTTCAGTGCCTGTATATATGTGTGTATGTGTGCATGTCTATATGTACATACGTGTGAAGGCGTGGCTGATACATATACAAACAGAGGGGGAGTTGCTAAAGGCAACGTAACACACTAAGTGTAATAAGTAAAGACAATAGCAAATTCAATAAGAAAATTCCCAAGTGTTAATACACACACACACACACACACACACACACACACACACACACACACACATATATATATATATATATATATATATATATATATATATATATATACGGTTACAAATCCATATATTGCATGCCCGCTGTGGGCTCCTACCCCATACGCCAGTGGCGCAAATCAATGTCCAGGAAACTTCGGGTTTGTAAGGGAAAGTTCAGAGGATCATAGAAGAAGTCAGGATTTCGAGGTAAGTAAACGCGGGGAGGAGATGCACAAGCATGTACTTGCTTCGGCCGTTGGTCATTACCTAGAAGTATGCATTTGCCTCTATGATTTAGATCTTGCCTTTGCCCCAGGATGGGATTGAGTTGATTTGCCCTCCAATACTGGCCTTGAGAAAGACCCTGTTTTAGGGGGTCGAAACGGGAGTTGGGACCATTGTACAGCGTATCCCCGTCGGCCCAACGTTACTTCCAGGCGACCCAGCTATCATCTCCGTGCACCCCACTTGTTTGACTACATATGTTCTGGGTCCCAGCCAGCAAACAACTCCTACTACAGCATTCCTCTGGACCTCCGAGACGGCTTGCTAGCCCACCCGCTGTTGGATGGGACACGGCCCCGCCGGGCTTGTGCATCTCCTCCCCGCGTTTACTTACCTCGAAATCCTGTCTTCTTCTATGATCCTCTGAACTTTCCCTTACAAACCCGAAGTTTCCTGGACATTGATTTGCGCCACTGGAGTATGGGGTAGGAGCCCACAGCGGGCATGCAATATATGCATTTGTAACCGTTTATATATATATATGTGTGTGTGTATTAACACTTGTGAATTTTCTTATTGAATTTGCTATTGTCTTTACTTATTACACTTAGTGTGTTACAAGGCGTGGCTGATGCCACCTGTGTATAAGACTTTAAGTTGCAAGGTTTAAACTATTGGATTATGTTTCAGCTAGTCTGTTTAGTGTTGTTAAGTATTGGTTGCATTGATTGGTTCTTTAGAGCTGTCAATCATCGTTAAGTTTGTTTTTCCTCCCCTTGAGACTTTGGAAATCTAGCTTTCTCTTTAGATTTTGCCTGCATCTCTACAGAAGAGGACGCGTTAGAGGGTTTGCCAGCCAGGCCTCAGTCAGGCATTCTCTAGCACCAATGCTTCATATCTTGGATTCATTCTGCATATCCAGCACACCTGGATGGGACTGTGGAATCTCAAGCGCCTTCAACTGGTCATTTGGCACCAAGAGGAAGGCTCTGTGCCTTCAATATAGGCCATTTGACCGGGGCTAAGAGAGTTCTCACCCAGGGGCGGCCCCAGGGATTCCGCGACCTACGCGGCCGCTGCAGAGAGCGCCATCGCCTGGGAGGGGCACCACCGGCTGGGAGGGGCGCCGCCGCGCCGACTCCGCGCCCCACCGCCGCCACACTGCCCTGCGCCGCTCCAGCGTCGCAGAAGCACCTACGGGCGCTATAGTGCCTGTAGACGCTTCTGCGACGCTGCATTCTCCCCAAGCGCCTGCCGCTTGGAGCCAGAGCGCATGCGCAAGACCTGCACTGCACGCATGCGCGCTGGCTCCAAAGCGGCAGGCGCGCGGGAGAGTGCGCGTGCGCAGAGCGTCTACAGGCGCTATAGCGCCTGTAGGTGCTTCTGCGCACGCGCGGACGGCGGCGCAGGGCAACGCATGCGCTGGCTCCAAAGCGGCCGGCGCTTTGGGAGCGAGTGCGCCGTCTGCGCATGCGCGCGCCGAAAGGTGCGCCATGGAGGTGTGCCGCGGCCGATGGGCGGGCGGCGCCGGCGGCATGGCTCACGGAGGCGCAGCGGCGGCGCGCGGCGGAGGTGGAGGCGCGCGGCAGAGGCGGGCGGCGGAGGCGGAGGCGCGGCGGGCGGAGGCGCTGTGATGTGCGGCAGCGCGGCAGCAGTGTGGCCGTGGCGGCGGCGGTGAGTGGCGGCGGCGGGGGCGACAAAATTTCTTCGCGTACCCCAAATTAGGTCGGGCCGGCCCTGTTCTCACCTCAAAGCCATTGAAAGAGAGAGAATTTGAAAGCCATCCGGCTGAAAGCTTCCTGGACCCAAACAACTAAAGAACTGTAATGTATATTTTATTTTACCCCTGTTTGGAGAACTAAGTTTAATACCTCAACAAGATAACTCCTTTTGTGAACATTAAAGCCTGTTTGAGTTATCTAAAGTGACTGGTGTGGGCCTTGGGAGTTCCAGTTCTCTATGGGAAGGCAAGAAGAAGTCCCCTGGGAAGAGATGTCACGTCCTTGTTCCTATTCTAAGTCAAAGACCCCAGGCGCGTCTTTACAATACGTGTGTGCATGTGGCGAAGACCAACAGTAACATCCCTTCCTGCCTTTTATACTTCCTTTCTTCCCTCTCCCCCTCATCCCTCAGCTTTTCTCTTCTGTTTTCTCCCTCCCTTCCTTCTTTCCTTTCCCTCCATCCTGCCATCCCTCCACTTTCTGTTTCAGTTCTTGCTCCCCTTGTCTCCCTCCCTCCATTCCCTCCCTACCTTTTTTCTCTTCCTTTTGCTAGTCCCTTCACCAGCTTCTACCTCTTGTATTTCCTTGTATTACTTGTATTGCCTGTATTGGAGCCGTGGAGGCTTCCGGAAGCCGGGCCGCCACACCAAGTTTTAGCTCTTCATCAGCCTTGGTTGCCACTGTGGGATTATTTGCATAACGCCTCTGATTGGCCAGCACCACCAACATTCCAACACTCTAAACTGCCAGAGGGGGAGGCTCCCAGCCACTACATTCTAACTGAGGGAGTATTTGCATAATGCCTCTAATTGGCCAGCACCACCAACATTCCGACACTCTAAACTGCCAGAGGGGGGTGGCTCCCAGCCTCTACATTCTAACTGAGGGAGTATTTGCATAATGCCTCTAATTGGCCAGCACCACCAACATTCCGACACTCTAAACTGCCAGAGGGGGTGGCTCCCAGCCTCTACATTTTAACTGAGGGAGTATTTGCATAATGCCTCTAATTGGCCAGCACCAACATTCTGACATTCTAAACTGCCAGAGGGGGTGGCTCCCAGCCTCTACATTCTAACTGAGGGAGTATTTGCATAATGCCTCTAATTGGCCAGCACCACCAACATTCCAACACTCTAAACTGCCAGAGGGGGTGGCTCCCAGCCTCTACATTCTAACTGAGGGAGTATTTGCATAATGCCTCTAATTGGCCAGCACCACCAACATTCTGACACTCTAAACTGCCAGAGGGGGGTGGCTCCCAGCCTCTACATTCTAACTGAGGGAGTATTTGCATAATGCCTCTAATTGGCCAGCACCACCAACATTCCGACACGCTAAACTGCCAGAGGGGGTGGCTCCCAGCCTCTACATTTTAACTGAGGGAGTATTTGCATAATGCCTCTAATTGGCCAGCACCAACATTCTGACACTCTAAACTGCCAGAGGGGGGTGGCGTGGGGGATCATGGGAGTTGTAGTCCAATTGTTTTTTGGTTGTGTTGTTTAATTTGGGGAGGGGGGGAGTAAACATACCTTGTGGGGTTTTGTGTGTATGTGGGCTGATTTGGTGTGTCTGTCTTGTGTGGTTTTGCTGTCTATAGGCTACTTAGGATGACAGCTCTCTTTTTATATATATAGATCATAGATTCATAGAGTTGGAAGAGACCTCGTGGGCCATGCAGTCCCAACCCCATTCTGCCAAGAAGCAGGAAAATTGCATTCAAAGCACCCCCGACAGATGGCCATCCAGCCTCCAAAGAAGGAGCCTCCGCCACACTCCGGGGCAGAGAGTTCCACTGCTGAACAGCTCACACATTCAGGAAGTTCTTCCTAATGTTCAGGTGGAATCTCCTTTCTTATAGTTCCATTGCGCCCTAGTCTCCAGGGCAGCAGAAAACAACCTCGCTCCCTCCTCCCTAGGACTTCCTCTCACATACTTAGACATGGCTATCATGTCTCCTCTCAGCCTTCTCTTCTTCAGGCTAAACATGACCAGCTCTTTAAGCCGCTCCTCATAGGGCTTGCTGAAGCACCTTGAGTGGATGTGTTGAGAAAGAGACTCTACTGAGCTCAATAATTCTATCGCTGAACTGCTCTTCCCATTGAGATGTTCCTTCCAAAGTTCAACCATAATCTATTTCAAACCATGGATGCATTTCTTTCCATGCGCAGGTCATCCACCTGGATGATGGTAATGACGACGATAATGATGGTGATGTCTCTCAGATAGCGCAGGCACGCGCCACATCGGGCATCCCTGAGCATTTCCTGCTCTAAGTGGCTCCCTTGTGCCTTCCACCCTAAAAATAATACAAAGCGGTTGTCCTAGATCAAAAGACGTTGAGTATTTCAGAGCCTCCTTGGCGGGGAAATGCCATTTGCCACACGCCTCGGAAACTAGGTTTCCCCCTCTCTAAGGTGAGGCATTCCCGTCCCTCTTTGGATCTGGCCATTTCTATTTCACTGGAAGGAGATGCATTATTAAAGCAGGAAGGAAAGGAGGAAAATGGAGATTTGTTTCTCTCCCTCTGCTTCCCCCCCTTTCCCTCCTCCTTTCTTCAGCGGGCTCTTTAGCCGTGATTACAGCGCGGTTTATCATTTTAATCTACTCGAAATGTCACCGGTACGTGGTATAATTAAGCAGATCCCGCTATGTTTCCCATGCCTTCCGATGCAGCATGTCTCTGCTCAGCCGTACATTTGCATAGCTGCTCTTACAACTTTTTGCATCATCTCTACATGCATTTGTCGTCTTGTGCGCCTTCCCGAATCCCAAACCAACCTTCCTTCCTTCCATCCTTCTTTCCTTCCTTCCATCCTTCCTTCTTTCCTTCTATCCTTCCTTTCTTCCTTCTGTCCTTTGTTCTTTCCTTCTATCTTTCTATCTATCATTCCTTCTTTCCTTCCATCGTTCCTTTCTTCCTTCTGTCTTCTTCTTTCCTTCTATCCTTCCATCCATCCTGCCTTCTTTCCTTCCTTCCTTCTTTCCTTCCATCCTTCCTTCTTTCCTTCCATCCTTCCTTCTTTCCTTCCATCCTTCCTTCTTTCATTCCATCCTTCCTTCTTTCATTCCATCCTTCCTTCTTTTCTTCTGTCCTTCCTTCTTTCCTTCCATCGTTTCTTTCTTCCTTCTGTCCTTTCTTCTTTCCTTCCATCCTTCCTTTCTTCCCTTCTATCATTCCATCGTTCCTTTCTTCCTTCTGTCCTTTCTTCTTTCCTTCTATCCTTCCATCCATCCTTCCTTCTTTCCCTCCTTCCTTCTTTTCTTCTGTCCTTCCTTCTTTCCTTCCTTTCTTCCTTCTTTCCTTCTTTCCTTCCTTTCTTCCTTCTGTCCTTTGTTCTTTCCTTCTATCTTTCTATCTATCATTCCTTCTTTCCTTCCATCGTTCCTTTCTTCCTTCTGTCTTCTTCTTTCCTTCTATCCTTCCATCCATCCTGCTTTCCTTCCTTCCTTCCTTCCATCCTTCCTTCCAGCCTTCCTTCTTTTCTTCTGTCCTTCCTTCTTTCCTTCCATCGTTTCTTTCTTCCTTCTGTCCTTTCTTCTTTCCTTCCATCCTTCCTTTCTTCCCTTCCATCATGCCTTTCTTCCTTCTGTCCTTTCTTCTTTCCTTCTATCCTTCCATCCATCCTTCCTTCCTTCTTTCCCTCCTTCCTTCTTTCCTTCTATCCTTCCTTTCTTCCTTCTGTCCTTTGTTCTTTCCTTCTATCTTTCTATCTATCCTTCCTTCTTCCCTTCCATCATTCCTTTTTTCCTTCTGTCCTTTCTTCTTTCCTTCTATCCTTCCTTCTTTTCTTCCTTCTATCCTTCCATCCTTCTTTCCTTCCTTCTATCCTTCCATCCTTCCTTCCTTCTTCCTTCCTTCTTTTCTTGTCCTTCCTTCTTTCCTTCCATCTTTCCTTCCTTTCTTCCTTCTGTCCTTTCTTTCCTTCTATCCATCCTTCCTTCTTTCCCTCTATCCTTCCATCCATCCTTCCTTCTTTTCTTCTATCCTTCCATCCTTCCTTCTTTCCTTCCCTCTTTTCTTCTGTCCTTCCTTCCTCTATTCTTTCCTTCCTTTCTTCCTTCTGTCATTTCTTCATTCCTTTCTTTTTCCTTTCTTCCTTCATTCTTTCCTTTTTCCTTCCTTCCTTTCTGCCACCTTTCCTACCTTCCTACCTTCTTTCCTTCCTTCCTTCTTTATTCCTTCCCTTCCCTTCTCCATTAAGAGTACAAAGGTCATCTAGTCCAGTGTTTTTCAACCTTTTTTGAGCCGCGGCACGTTTTTTACATTTACAAAATCCTGGGGCACACCACCAACCAAAATGACACAAAACGACACTCTAACACAGTCATACATACAGTTAATATGTTTTTAAATGTATTTATACACTCAGTGTGAAACCTGGGCCTGTTTCGATGAACACAACATAGATATGACTTCCTCTCACATATTTATACATGGCTATCATGTCTTCCCTCAGTCTTCTCTTCTTCAGGGTAAACATGCCCAGCTCTTCAAGCCGCTCCTCATAGGGCTTGTTCTCCAGACCTTTGTGAAATTTCACCCTGAGTGAAACTTGCTTCTAGTTAGCTATGGATGTCATGAAGCTGTTATAAACAGTTCCTTTGGGGGGGGGGGGACTAAAAAAATCCAGTAAAATAGTACCAAAGAAAACCAATTTCCAAGCGAGAGGCTCAATTTGTTTCTTGGAAACCTGTGAGGGGGCTGCTAGGAGGGGGGAGGGAGTGCCAATTTCCCACGGCACACCTGATGATCACTCACGGCACACTAGTGTGCCACGGCACACTGGTTGGGAAACACTGATCTAGTCCAACCCACTACCAGGACTTCCTAATTGCAAGGATCTTAAGAGTATGAAGGGACTCCCAAAGGTCATCTAGTCCAACCCACTACCAGGACTTGGGAAGTTGTTGTGTTCTCCATCTTTGGGGATCTTGCGACAGTTGTGCCTCCTTGCATGGAATGGGGTTGGACTAGATGGCCTTTGGGGATCCCTTCACACTCTAGGATTCGGTGACTCTAAACACAAATGTGGCTTTTTCCGAGCGACCCCCATCCCAGTCCCTCTGCAAACATAAACGGGGGCTATCTCCCTGGTAAGTAGCGCACTGCGGAAGCAAGCGAAGGGAGTTCATTTAGGCCAGCCGTTGCCTCTCTCCAGATAAGAGGAACCGCTGCAGCTGTATCGATTATTGAGCCGGGAAGAAAATAAACGGGCCGGCACAGATCACAAGAAATCATTTCTGCCCAGAGAGTCGAGGGGGAGTGTGTGTTTGCGGGTGTGTTTATTGCTCAGTCAACAAAGACCTTCAAGACCAAAGCCGGCTATTCCCCAGCTCCAGTGGAAAGGAGGCTTGAAGGATGCAGGAGCATGGGGTTCCTAGGCATGTGCAAAGTTCAGCTACCTGTGACCGCCACCCTAAGGCTTTACAGGCACCTCATTACTCCCATCTATTATTTTGGGGATTTAACTCAGTTTGGTGATTCTCGCTATGGGGCTTTAATAGTCGCAATTTATTTTATTTTATTTATTTATTATTTTATTTATATTTTATATAATTTATTTAATAATAATAATAACGATTTACATAAACAAATAGTCTCAATGAGATGGAATCCTGGGATTTGTAGTTTGTATGTTTTGATATGGTCAAAATTGACTAATCAATAAATAATTGTATTGTACCGCTTACTAGCTAGTACAATATTGTTGTTGTTGTTGTTGTCGTCGTCATCATTATCATCTCAGTTTGCGACTCAATACATCTTGCAATAGAGAAAGCTATAGTTCCTACTTGCAAGGACCTTCTATGATCCCCCAAAAGTCTCTAGGACCCATTCAGAACTTCCTACAAGGGATCTTAAGAGTGTGAAGGGGACCCCCAGGGATCTTAAAGGTCATACTCATAAGAGTATGAAGGGACCCATCCAGTCCATCCCGCTACAAGGACTTTCTACTTCCACGGACCTTAAGAGTATAAAGGGACCCCTGAAGGTCATCCAGTCCATCCCACTACCAGGACTTCCTACTTGCAAGGGTGTTAAGAGTATGAAGGGACCCCTGAAGGTCATCTAGTCCCACCCGTTACTAGGACTTCCTACTTGCAAGGACCTAAAGGGTATGAAGGGACCTCCAAAGGTCATCTAGTCCAATCCACTACCAGGACTTCCTACTTGCAAGAATCTTAAAGAGTATGAAAGGACCTCCAAAGGTAATCTAGATCAACCTGCTACCAGGACTTCCTACTTCCAAGAACCTTAAGAGTATGAAGGGACCTCCAAAGGTCATCTAGTCCAACCTGCTACCAGGATTTCCTAATTGCAAGGATCTTAAGAGTATGAAGGGACCTCCAAAGGTCATCTAGTCCAACCCACTACCAGGACTTCCTAATTGCAAGGATCTTAATACTCGTCTTCATACTCATAAGAGTATGAAGGGACCTCCAAAGGTCATCTGGACCAACCTGCTACCAGGACTTCCTACTTCCAAGGATCTTAAGAGTATGAAGGAACCTCCAAAGTCATCTGGACCAACCTGCTACCAGGACTTCCTACTTCCAAGGATCTTAAGAGTATGAAGGGACCTCCAAAGGTCATCTAGTCCAACCCACTACCAGGACTTCCTCCTTGCAAGGATCTTAAGAGTATGAAGGGACCCCCAAAGGTCATCTAGTCCAACCCACTACCAGGACTTCCTCCTTGCAAGGATCTTAAGAGTATGAAGGGACCCCCAGTTTTCATACTCATAAGAGTATGAAGGGACCTCCAAAGGTCATCTGGACCAACCCACTACCAGGACTTCCTACTTGCAAGGACCTTAAGAGTATGAAGGGAACTCCAAAGGTCATCTAATCCATCCCACTACCAGGACTTCCTACTTACAGGGATCCTAAGAGTATGAAGGGACCTCAAAGTTCATCTAGTCCAACCTGCTACCAGGACTTCCTACTTGCAAGGACCTTAAGAGTATGAAGGGACCTCAAAGTTCATCTAGTCCAACCTGCTACCAGGACTTCCTACTTCCAAGAACCTTAAGAGTATGAAGGGACCTCCAAAGATCATCTAGTCCAACCTGCTACCAGCATTTCCTAATTGCAAGGATCTTAAGAGTATGAAGGGACCTCCAAAGGTCATCTAGTCCAACCCACTACCAGGACTTCCTCCTTGCAAGGATCTTAAGAGTATGAAGGGACCCCCAAAGGTCATCTAGTCCAACCCACTACCAGGACTTCCTCCTTGCAAGGATCTTAAGAGTATGAAGGGACCCCCAAAGGTCATCTAGTCCAACCCACTACCAGGACTTCCTCCTTGCAAGGATCTTAAGAGTATGAAGGGACCTCCAAAGGTCATCTAATCCAACCCACTACCAGGACTTCTCCTTACAGGGATCTTAAGAGTATGAAGGGACCCCAAAGGTCATCTAGCCCAACCCTCTACCCTCTAATTGCAAGAATCTTAAGAGCATGAAGGGACTCCCAAAGGTCATCCAGTCCATCCCACTACCAGGACTTCCTACTTGCAAGAGTATGAAGGGGCCCCAAAGGTCATCCAGTCCAACCCGCTGCCAGGACTTCCTACTTCCAAGGACCTTAAGAGTATGAAGGGATCCCCAAAGGTCATCTAGTCCAACCCACTACCAGGCAGGAACACACAACTACAGCACTCACATAGTCAAAGTTGGGAAACTGCCACAAACCTGGCACATTGGCAAAAGCCTGGCTGCTTCTCTATTTTCCTGACAGGCGGGTGAGGTTTTCACGCAGGCAAGTGGCAGCGAGGACCTTAAAAGTATTTCCTTGTCGCCAAGCGGTGACATTATGTTAAAGAGAGAATCTTGAGGGGAAGAAAGAAACTGCCTGGCTGCTTAAAAGGGATGTCGTGTCAGGCGGCTTCGTTGCCAATGTGTTGCGGAATGAATTATTCAATACTTTTTGTATTTTCGGATCGGGACTCCCTTTACGCTACTTTGGCTTGCCCTCATCTACTATCCCCCAGTTTCTTAGCAGTGAGACCAGTTCGGGAATGGGACCAATTGCTTGGTGCAAAAGGTGGGACTAGATGACCTCCAGGGGGGGGGTCCGATATGGAATCATAGAGTTGGGAGAGACCTAATGGGCCATCCAGTCCAACCCCATTCTGCCAAGAAGCAGGGAAATTGCACTCAAAGCACCCCCAACAGATGGCCATCCAGCTTCTGCTTCAAAGCCTCCAAATAAGGAGTCTCCACCACACTCCGGGGCAGAGAGTTCCACTGCTGAACAGCTCTCACAGTCAGGAAGTTCTTCCTCAAGTTCAGGTGGAATCTCCTTTCTTGTAGTTCCATTGCGTCCTAGTCTCCAGGGCAGCAGAAAATAAGCTTGTTCCCCCCTCCCTGTGACTTCCTCTCACATACTTATACATGGCTATCATGTCTCCTCTCAGCCTTCTCTTCTTCAGGCTAAACATGCCCAGCTCTTTAAGCCGCTCCTCATAGGGCTTGTTCTCCAGGCCCTCGATCATTTTAGTCGTCCTCCCCTGGACACGTTCCCGCTTGTCAATATCTCTCTTCAATTGTGGTGCCCAGAATTGGACACAGTATTCCAGGTGTGGTCTAACCAAGGCAGAATAGAGCATTGGGAGCATGACTTCCCTGGATTCTAGACACTATACAGGCCAAAATCCCGTTGGCTTTTTTTTGCCGCCACATCACATTGTTGGTTCATGTTTAATTTGTTGTTATTTTCACACGTACTGCTCTCGAGCCAGGCATCCTCCCCCATTCTATTATTGTTATTATTATGCCTCTCCACTGGCTCCCCCTTGTAGTGGGGGGAGTGTCTGTTCTCCTCTATGGGTCTGAAACATGGGTCACCTATCGCCAACACCTATGACTCCTTGAACGCTTTCATCAGCGCTATCTTCGCACAATCCTAAATATACGCTGAACCGACTATGTGACTAATGTTGCTGTCCTTGAGCAAGCAGGGATCACCAGCATTGAGGCCACGCTATCGAGAACACAGTTGCGCTGGGCAGGGCACGTCTCTAGGATGGAGGGACCACCGCCTCCCAAAGATACGACTCTAGGGTGAACTTGCAAGAGAGGTGCCCCCAAAAAGAGAGACAAGGACTCCCTGAAACAACATCTCAGGCTTGGCCAGATTGATCACCCACAATGGTCCACCCTGGCCTCACATCGGGAGGCATGGAGACGCACTATCCACAATGCTGCGGCCTCTTTCGAGAAGACACGCCGAATGGGTCTCGAAGAGAAACGACAACGCAGAAAGAACCGCAACTTGGAAACAACATCACCCAAGGAGACTTTCTGCTGTGCTTTCTGCAACTGAACTTTCCTATCTCAGATTGGCCTTTTTAGTCATCAACGCGCTTGCAAAAAGCGCAGGATGAGTCCTTCCTAAGAATCTTCGTTCGCAAAGTAATGCCGAGATTATTATTATTATTATTATTATTATTATTATTATTATTAGAAACACAACTAGATGAGTCCACAGCGGAGAAGATCGCTCTGCTGGCTGTTGCACTGGATCACACGTCGGACCCTTCCCAAGTCTCTAGGACTGTGTGATGTATCGGCGAACAATGCGTGCAGATCCCAGTAAGTTGGCCTTCTGCAGCTAGCAGATTTGGTAATTTTCTCATCGCCGATTGTTTTTAAGTGCAGGCCAAGGCCTTTAGGCATTGCACCCAGTGTGCCGATCATCATTGGGACCACCTTGACTGGCTTTTGCCAGTCTTTGCAGTTTGATCTTTAAATCCTCATCTCGTTATTAATATTAACCAGTTGAGGACCGGGTGCCCGGGTTAATTGAGAAAGGCATTGTGTGGCAAGGTTGGTCTTTATGATTTGGTTATGTGGCTTGTAGTGGTCTCTGGGAGTTAGTGAAGGTACTGCGAGTACCATCGTCCATGGTCCATCCTTCTCCAAACTGCACCATGATGTAGAGTGGGTCATGGGGACTCTGTGTGCCAAGTGTGGTCTTGATCAGTCATTGGATGAGGGTTGCAGCAGGCTCTGGAAGTGATTGAAGGTATTGGAAGTCCTATCATCCACGCCCCCCCCCTTCTCCAAACTGCACCAGGATGTAGAGTGGGTCATGGGGACTCTGTGTGCCAAGTGTGGTCTTGATCAGTCATTGGATGAGGGTCGTAGTGTGTGAAGTGGGCCATTGGGCCCCTGTGTGCCACGTTTGGTCCTGATCCGTCATTGCTGTGGGCCGCAGTGACTGCCTGCCTGAGGCCTTTCCTTTTCCCGCTGCGTTACCTTAGAATGTTGGAATGTAGATGGCCAATCAGAGTCCTTTATGCAAATACTCCCTCAGTGGCAACCAATCCTCTCTGTCTGTTGCCTTAGAATGTAGAGAGTTCTGATGCTGGCCAATCAGAGTCCTTTATGCAAATAATCCCACAGTGGCAACCAATCGAAACGCTGCCACATATTCCTCCGCATTTCCCGCCGCAAACACTGACTTTTATTATATACACTAGCTTGGGGACCCGGCGTTGCCTGGGTTTTTAGAGAAACGTATTAGTTCGTGTGTAGTAGTTTTTATGTGGCTCACAGTGGTGTCAGGAAGTTAGTGAATGCACTGTGAGTCCCATCGTCCATGGTGTAACCTCCTCCAAACACCACCAGGACGTAGAGTGGGTCATGGAAGCTCTGTCTGCCAAGTGTGGCCTTGATCCCTCATTATTGGGAGTAGCAGTGATATCCTGAAAGTAGTGACGGTACTGCAAGTCCCATCATCCGTGGTCAACCCACCTCCAAACTGCACCAGGACGTAGAGTGGGTCATGGAAGCTCTGTCTGCCAAGTTTGGTCTGGATCCATCAGTATTGGGAGTTGTAGTGGTATAATGAAATTAATGAAGGTACTGCAAGTCCCATCATCCATGGTCCGCCCTCCCCCAAACTGCAGTAGGATGTAGAGTTGGGGTTCTGTGTGCCAAGTGTGGTTTTTATCAGAGTTTGTCGGGGGCCACAGTGGTCTGTGGTAACTGAGGGTTGTGAAAGTACTACAAATCCCATCATTCATTGTCAGCCCCCCGCCCCCAAACCTCAGCAGTACGTGAAGGGAGTCATGGGGGCTATGTGTGCCAAGTGTGGTCTCGATCAGTAATTGGATGAGGGTCGCAGCGGACTTGGGAAGTGAGTAGAAGTACTTCAAGTCCCATAATCCATGGTCCCCCCGCCTCCAAAGCGCACCAGGACGTAGAGTGGGTAATGGGGGATGTGTGTGCCAAGTGTGGTCTGTATCGGTCCTTTTAGGTGGCCGCAGTGGTCTGTGGGAGCCAAAGTGTTAGAATGTACTACAAATCCCATAATGCGTGGTCCATGTCCCCCAAACTGCACTAGGCCGTAAAGGGGGTTAGGGGGGTTATGTGTACCAAGTTTGGTGCAGGTTCATCACCTGGGCTGGTCGCTGTGGCCTGTGAAAGTGGCAGCCAATCAGAACGCCGCCACATACATCCATACAAACCCACATACCCACATACACACAAACAAACATTCTGCTTTATTATATACTAGCTTGGGGACCCGGCCCTGCCCGGGTTATTTGAGAAAGGCATTGTGTGCCAAGGTTGGTCCTTATCAGTTGTTTATTTGGCTTGTAGTTGTCTCAGGAAGTGAGTGAAGGTACTTCAAGTCCCATAATCTATGGTCCATCCTCCTCCAAATTGCACCAGGATGTAGAGTGGGTCATGGGGGTCCTGTGTGCCAAATTTGGTCTTGATCAGTCATTGGATGAGGGTCGCAACAGTCTCGGGAAATGAGTAAAGGTACTTCAAGTCCCATCATCCATTGTCCACCGTCCTCCGAACTGCACCAGGATGTAGAGTGGGTCATGGGGGCTCTGTGTGCCAAGTTTGGTCTGCACTGGTCATTGGATGAGGGTCGCAGTGGTTTCAGGAAGTGAGTGAAGGTACTGCAAGAGCCATAATCTGTGGTCCATCCCCCTTAGAACTGCAGCAGGATGTAGAGTGGGTCATGAGTACTCTGTGTGGCAAGTTTGGGCCTAGTCTGTGATTTGTAGGGGCTGCAGTGGTCTGTGGGAAGTGAATTGGGTAAAGGTACTGCAAATCCCATCTTTTGTGGCCCATCCTGCCCTAAACTGCCCCAGGATGTAAAGTGCGCCATGGGGGATTTGTGCGCCACGTTTGGTTCTGATCCGTCATTGGTGTGGGCCACAGTGCTGTAAGGAAGTGAGTTTAAGTGCTGCAAATCCCATCATCCGTGGCCCATCCTCCCTCAAACTGCACCAGGATGTAGAGTGGGTCTTGGGGGTCGCAGTGGTTTCAGGAAGTGAGTGAAGGTACTGCAAGACCCATAATCTGTGGTCTATCCCCCTTAGAACTGCAGCAGGATGTAGAGTGGGTCATGAGTACTCTGTGTGGCAAGTTTGGGCCTAGTCTGTGATTTGTAGGGGCTGCAGTGGTCTGTGGGAAGTGAATTGGGTAAAGGTACTGCAAATCCCATCATTTGTGGCCCATCCTGCCCTAAACTGCCCCAGGATGTAAAGTGTGTCATGGGGGATTTGTGTGCCAAGTTTGGTTCTGATCCGTCATTGGTGTGGGCCACAGTGCTGTAAGGAAGTGAGTTTAAGTGCTGCAAATCCCATCATCCATGGTCCATCCTCCCTCAAACTGCACCAGGATGTAGAGTGGGTCTTGGGGGTTCTGTGTGCCAAGTTTCGTCTTGTTTTGTCACTGTTGGGGTCCGCAAAGTGCGTTGGGAGTTAAACCCGCACCATGCCTGAGTGCCTCAGACCTTTTCCTTACCCCCTCTGCTATTTGGAATGTTCATGGAGGCTGGGAGCCACCCCCCTCTGGCAGTTTAGAGTCTCGGAATGTTCGTGTTGGCTGGCCAATAGAGGCGTTATTCAAATAAGCCCGGAGTGGGAGCCAATCAGAAAGCTGCCACATATCCTTCCGCCCTCCGGACACATACAAACATACAAACATTCCGCTTTATTAAGGTATACAGGTATAGAGAAGATAGATGATTAATCTTGTTATTAATAATAATTTGTTATTATTATTATTTTTCGTGCACAACAGGGGCCGCATTGCCACCACTCTTGGTGGGCAGCCTTTTGCGACAATAGTGCCTCCCCTGCATTTGAACCCAGGACTCTATGTGCCCACAGGTGCTAAGGATGCACTCCCCTCTGCCCGAAAGACCAGAAGGAGAAAGAGTAAGAGATGGAGAGAAAGAGAGGCTCCATGGGCATGAACCGAGAGGAAGGGGAAGGCGGAGGGAGGGATGAGGCTGGCGCTGGAGGGGGCCGCTTGGGCAGGCCAGACTCCAGGCCCTGTCTCCCTCTATTTATCAAATGAAGGTCTGATTAAACCCCGGGGCGCCCGGCTCCAATCCCTCTCTCTCTCCTCCCGCTATTAAACCCAGGGTTCAAAGAAAAGCTTTTTATTCACACCGACAGCTTTCAGATGGAACTAAATCTCCCTGCGCTAGAGTTCTTCCCTTCTCCCCCCACCCGCCTCATGCCTTCCCATTGCTATTAAATGCCAGGGTTTGCGCCCCCCCACATTCTCTCTCCTTCTCTTTACTCGTATGGATGTTCGGAGATGAGATGGATGGAGAGATAGATATTAAAAAAGCCAAGATTGCAAGCTAATAATTGGATATTTTGGTTTTTTTCTGGAGAAGGGTGAAGAGAGTAAGGCTTGGCCAAAGATGGACTCAATGGCATCGGCAGAGGTCTTGAGGCACTCTCTGTTTGCCCAGCAAGGAAACAGGAACAGGGGCGGTCTAAGGCAGTGTTTCCCAACCTTTTTTGAGCCGCGGCACACTTTTAACATTAAAAAAAATCCGGGGGCACACCACCAACCAAAATGACACAAAATGACACTCTAACACAGTAAAGAACGGCTGGGGGATGGTGGCCTGCTGGGAGCAGCTGCTGGGAGTGCCAAAGCCAGGGGAGGGGAGGGGAGGGGCGGAGCCAGGCCGTGCCATGCCCCACCCCTCCCCCGGTCTTCACCTCTCCCAGTAGCTGCTCCAGCCTTGAGGGGGCAATGCCAAGCCAGCAGTGCCAGAGCCAGGACAATGGTGGCTTCGCACTGTCCCCTCAAGGCTGGAGCAGCTGCTGGGCGTGCAAAAGCCGGGGGAGGGGGCAGAGCCAGGCCGCACCATGTCCCGCCCCCTCCCCCCAGCTTCAGCTCTCCCATGGAGGAGCATGAGCGGTGGATGGGCTTCAGTGGGTGGGGCTCCTCCACGCGGCTTCAGCGAGCGAGGGGCGAGACTCATGGCGGATTGGAGGCTGGCTGGAAAAATGGCCGAAGGAGGCGGCGCCCTGGCCCCTTTTTTTTTCTTCACCACCACTGGCCCTTCCTCCTCCTCCTCCAAGCAGCAGGAGTTCGACAGGAGGAGGGGGGAAGGAAGGGGGGCAGAGAGCTTTTCTCGCGGCACAGCAGGAGGTCTGTCACGGCACACTAGTGTACCACGGCACACTGGTTGAGAAACACTGGTCTAAGGTAATTTTAAATTCCCCATGTAAAACAAATATACAATTATAATATCACAATACCATTAGTGGTATTATATTGTATCAATGTATATCTATATATATAAAGGAAGAGTCGTCATGGAAAGACCGTCCCAAACAGAGAAACCTTACAACGCAGAGACACCAAACTTGCCAACACAAATAGGCCTCAGACAAGGTACGTTTGTAGCAAAGAAACTTTCTCCCCCCAAAACCAACAATGCACCCAAAATAACGAGTAAAAACCTACATTTCCCAGCATCCTCCGGAGCTGACAACGACTCTCCCAGCCTCTACATTCTGACAACATGATTGGCTGCCAACAAGGGCGGATTTGCATAACTCCTGTACTGGCCAGCCAACGTGAACATTCCGACCCATAATAAACTGTCAGAGGAGGATAAGGCAAAGGGCTGAGGCACAAAATTTACACCCCTACAAATCACAGACCACGCCCAAAATTGACAGTAAGGCTTCGTTAACTTAATTTCCCTGTCTAGGCCTCACTTAATGGAATGCTGTTTACGCTCTAAATTGACAGTAAGACTTCATTAACTTGATTCTCCCGACTAGCCCTAAGCTCATTGCACATTGTGTATGGCCTGAATTGACAGTAAGGCTTCATTAACTTGCTGTTCCTGACTAGGCCTCAGCTCATGGGACATTGTGTATGGCCTGAATTTACAGTAACCTACCTTGGCACACAGAGCCCCTATGACCCACGCTACATTCTACTACAGTTTGGAGGAGGGTGGACCATGGATTATGGGACTTGAAGTACCTCCATGGATAATGGGATTTGTACTACTTCAAAACCCATCATTCCCCACAGACCACTGTGGCCCAGAACCAAGACCGATAAAGACCAAACTTGGCAAACAATGCACCCCAAGACCCACACTCCATCCGACTGCAGATTAGAGGAGGACACACCATGGATAATGGGATTTCAAGTACCTCCACTCACTTCCAAAGTACCCCACCCACACACGCATCAACCTGTACATCAACACAGCAGACGGAAAGACAAAAAACATTGTATATCCACAAGCTATGCAGAACGCCAGCGACACCACTCAACAACAACTCCACAGGACTCCAACATCCCACCCACCAAAACAACCCACAACAACACAGCCATGACCCCAACAACACCATAACTAACAACAACTCCAACCCTTACATACTCAGACTTCCTCGCATCTCCAAAATAGGGGACAGCAACGCGTGCCGGGTACAGCTAGTACAATATATTATACCATACTCATACTATATTATATCATAATTATGTTATACTACATTACAATATAATTATATTATAATATATGGACATTATAATATAATGTAACATTCTATTATATTATTATTATTATAAAATAATAAATAAAATTATTTATTTAATTAAAATTATCCTCTACTCCAGTCTTTCCCAACCAGTGTGCCGTGGCACACTAGTGTGCCGTGAGCGATCATCAGGTGTGCTGTGGAAAATTGGAACCTCCAATACCATTTCTTTCCCCTCCTGCCTACAGTGATCTCTGGGTGTAGGTGAACTACAACTTCCAAACTCAAGCTCAATTCTCAAGCAAACCCTTTCAGTACGTTCTGTTGGTAATGAGAGTTCAATATGCCAAGTTTGGTTCAATTCCATTGTTGCAAGAGTTCAGGATGCTCTTTGATTGTGTGTTAACTATAAATCCCAGAAACTGTACCTCCCAATTATCAAGGTCTATTTTCCCCAAACTCCATCTGTGTTCACATTTGGGCATACTGAGTATTCATGCCAAGTTTGGTCCTGATCCAACATTGTTTGAGTCCACAGTGCTCTCTGAATATAGGTGAACTACAACTCCAAAACCCAAGGTCAATGCCCACCAAACTCTTATAGTATTTTCTCTTGGTTATGGGAGTTCTGTGTGGGAAGTTTGTGTCTTTCTGCCATTCCTGCCAGGATATCTATGTTTCACACTGAGTGTATACATACATTAAAAACATATTAACTATATGTATTACTGTGTTAGAGTGTCATTTTGTGTCATTTTGGTTGGTGGTGTGCCTCAGGATTTTGTCAATGTAAAAAGTGTGCCGCGGCTCAAAAAAGGTTGGGAAACACTGCTCTACTAAATATTTTCATGACTCCTATAAAACTCAAATAACCCAAAATAAAGTAAAATAAAATATTGTATATTACTATTTTGTACAATACCACTCTACTGCAATATTGTTTGTAATATTACATGTAATATAAAATATATCATTATCCTATTGTTATATTGTATTTTTATTATATTGTATGACAATATTAAGCAGAACTGTATAATAATCAACAAGAAATGCAATGTAAATGCATCAAAATCAGAATATATTACCTATCACCCGACTCATGATTCATAGGAGTCTCCCATAAGTCCAAAATTGGGATCCCAATGGAAATGTAAATAGAAAAACAGCCAAAATGTTCAAATGAGGTCGAATACAGGCAGCACGGCCTGGGCAAACTTGGGCCCGCCCTCCCTCTAGGTGTTTTGGACTCCAACTCCCACAACTCCTCATAGCCTCAGGCCCCTCAGGTCTAGACAGAAACAGAGCCGAAGAAAGGAAGGAGGGAGAGAAGAGGTCACAGAGGAGGAGGAGGAAAGCCCTTCATTCATTCCTTCACTTACACTTCCTTCACTGAAGCACTCCCTGCCTGCTCGATAGGGAGTGCTTTGCTTACAGGCTTCTGCGCAAGGGAGCTACTGGGCATGCGCGGAGGTTTTCGCGCATGTGCAGTTGCTCCTGCGCTCAACTTCAGTTCCGGAGCAACTGCGCCTGCGCGAAAATCTCCGCGCATGCCCAGAAGCGGCGTCGGAGCACACAAGGCCGGGGCCCAAAAACAGGCAGTTGCGGCGCTGCCTGAGGAACATCGGCAGGGCCAGGATGGCGCCCCATGCAGCCAGGATGGCGCCCCCTTCCCAGATGGCGCCCTATGCGGCCGCTTACTTGGTCTACCTGTAGGACCGCCCCTGAATAGGAACTATATTTCACTTTGCTTTTGGGTGTATCAAGGCCACACTAGGCCATGGCCTAGGGGCGTAGCCATGGGGGGGGGCCCAGATCCGGACCCCCCCCCAATTTTTTTTTAAAAGATCGATCTTCGGGCGCTTCTGCGACTGCACGCGGAGCGCCATAGGCCCCTAGGGCAGTGTTTCTCAACCTTCCCAATGCCGAGACCCCTTAATACAGTTCCTCATGTTGTGGTGACCCCCAAAC
This sequence comes from Anolis apletophallus, assembly GCA_030556195.1. Taxonomy (NCBI): domain Eukaryota; kingdom Metazoa; phylum Chordata; class Lepidosauria; order Squamata; family Anolidae; genus Anolis; species Anolis apletophallus. Next base: position 12,518,243 of record JARBWK010000019.1, read on the forward strand.
ATAAAATCATTTTTGTTGCTACTTCATAACTATAATTTTGCTACTGTTATGAATCATCATGTAAAATATAGGATATATTTTCATTCACCGGACCAGATTTGGCACAAATACCTGATACACCCAAGTTTGAATACTGGTGGGATTTTGTCATTTGGGAGTTGTAGTTGCTGGGATGTATAGTTCACCTACTATCAAAGAGCATTCTGAACTCCACCAACGATGGAGTTGAACCAAACTTGGCACACAGAACTCCCAACAGAAAATACTGGAGGGGTTTGGTGGGCATTGACCTTGAGTTTGGGAGTTGCAGTTCACCTACATCCAGAGAGCACTGTGGACTCAAACAACGATAGATCTGGATCAAACTTGGCACAAATACTCAATATATCGACATGTGAACACTGGTGGAGTTTGGGGAATATAGATCTTGATACTTGGGAATTGTAGTTGCTGGGATTTATAGTTCACTTGCAACCAAAGAGCTTTCTGAACTCCACCAACAATGGAATTGAACCAAACTTGGCACACAGAACTCCCATGACCAACAGAAAATACTGGAAGGGTTTGGTGGGCATTGGCCTTGTCTTTTGGAGTTGTAGTTCACCTACATCCAGAGAGCATTGTGGACTCAAACAATGGTGGATCTGGACCAAACTTGGCACGAATAGTCAAGATGCCCAAAAGCGAACACTGGTGGAGTTTGGGGAAAATATATCTTGACATTTGGGAGTTGTAGTGGCTGGGATTTATAATTCACTTACAATCAAGGAGCATTCTGAACCCCACCAATGATAAAATTGGACCAAACGTCCCATATAGAGCCCCCATGACCAATAGAAAATAATGTGTTTTCTGATGGTCTTTGGCGACCCCTCTGACACCCCCTCGCGACCCCCAAAGGGGTCTCGACCCCCAGGTTGAGAAACACTGCCCTAGGGCCTCTGACGCGGCTTCCCTCCGCCTCTTCCTCACTCGCGTCGGCCCCTCCTTCAGAGGCCCTAGGGGCGGGGCTTCCCTTCGCTTCTTCCTCGCTCGCGTCAGGCGCCCCTCCTTCCTTGAGGGAAGGAAGGCGGGGCTGGCACGAGTGAGGAAGACGCGGAGGGAAGCTCCGCCCCTAGGGCCTCTGACGCGGCTTCCCTAGGCCCCACCTCTTCCTCACTCGCGTCGGCCCCTCCTTCCTTCACTCAAGGAAGGAGGGGCGCCCAGCGCGAGGAGGAAGATGCCCTGGGAAACCCCGCCCCTAGGGCCTCTGACACGCCTGCTCACCATCAGCCCGGGGGCGTGGCTTCCAATGTGTGGCCTAGGGCGCCAAAAAGAGTTAATCCGGGCCTGGATCTACACCAGACTTGGGGGCTCCTAGTGCTCCCTGCCTAAGAGGACTGGCCTCCTGGTGATGGAAGGAAGGAAGAGAAGGAGGAAGGAAAGAGAGAAGGAAGAAATGACAAAGGGGAGGAAGGGAAGGATGGAAGGAGAAAGAGGGAGGAAAGTGGGAAGGAAGGAAAGACAAAAGGGAGGGAAGGAAGGATGAAAGGGTGAAAGGGAAGGGTGGATGGATGGAAAGAAGGTAGGGGAAGGGAAGGAAGGGAAGGAGAAAGAAGAAGGGGGGAGGGGTGAATGGATGAGAAAGGAAGGTAAAGGGAAGGGGAACTAAGGGAAGGAAAAGGGGAAGAAGGAAGGATGAATGGGTGGAAGGGAAGAATGGAAGGAAAAAGAAGGAAGGGAGGGAGAGAGAAGAGAAGGTTGGCAGAAAGGGAGGGAGGGAAGGATAAAGGAAAGAGAGAAGGAAGGAAGACAAAAGGGAAAGAAGGAAGGATGAATGGGTGGAAGGGAAGAATGGAAGGAAAAAGAGAAGGAAGGCAGGAAGAGAAGGCTGGCAGGACGGAAGGGGAAAGGAAAGGGAAGGAAATAAGGATAAAGGAAAGAAAGAAGGAAAGACAAAGGGAAGGAAGAAAGGAAGGAGAAAGAGGGAGAGAAGGAAGGATGAAAGGGTAGATGGGATAGATGGTAAGAAGGAAGGAAGGAAGGAGAAAGAAGGAGAGAGGGGGAAGGAATGATGAAAAGGTGGAAGGGAAGGAGGGAGGGAGAAAGAGAGAGGTAAGAGAGGGAGGGAGGGAAGGAGGAAGGAAAGAGAGAAGGAAGAAATGACAAAGGGGAGGAAGGGAAGGATGGAAGGAGAAAGAGGGAGGAAAGGGAAGGAAGGAAAGACAAAGGGAGGGAAGGAAGGATGAAAAGGTGAAAGGGAAGGATGGATGAAAATAAGAAAGGAAGGAAGGGAAGGAAGGAAGAAGGAAAAAGAGAAGGAAGGCAGGGTGAAAAGGGAAAGAAGGGAAAAGGGGAAGGAAGAGAAAAAGGAGAAAGGGGAAGGAAGGAAGGGAGATGGGAAAGAGAAGAAAGAAGGAAGGAGAAAGAAGGAGAGAGGGGGAAGGAATGATGAAAAGGTGGAAGGGAAGGAGGGAGGGAAGGAGAAAAAGAAGGAAGGAAGGACAAAAGGGAAGGAAGGGAAGGAAGGAAGGAAAGAAGGACAAAAAAGAGTAAGGGAAGGAGAAAAAGGAAGAGAAAAGAGGGGAAGAGAGGAGAAAAGAGGAAGGAAGGAAGGATAGGATGGTGAGATGGGATAGATGGAAAGAAGGAAGGAAGGAAGGAAGGAAGGAAGGAAGGAAGGAAGGAAGGAAGGAAGGAAGGAAGGAGAAAGAAAAAGAGAGAGGGGAAGGAATGATGAAAAGGTGTAAGGGAGGGATGGAGGCAGGAAAGAGAGGAAGGAAGGAAAGAAGGACAAAAGGGTGTAAGGGAAGGAGAAAAGGGGAAGGAAGGAAGGAAGGAGAAAGAAGAGGAGGAAGGAGGAAGGACAAAAGGGGGGTGGAAGGGAAGAATTAAGGGAGGGAAGGAAGGAAGGAAGGAAGGAGAAAGAGGGAGGAGAGAAGGAAGGAAGGAAGGAAGGAAGGAAGGAAGGAAGGAAGGAAGGAGAAAGAAGGAGAGAGAGGGGAAGGAATGATGAAAAGGTGTAAGGGAAGGAGGGAGGGAGGGAGAAAGAGGGAGGGAAGGAGGCAGGAAAGAGAGGAAGGAAGGAAAGAAGGACAAAAGGCTGTAAGGGAAGGAGAAAAAGGAAGGGAAGGAGGAAGCAAAGAGAGAAGGAAGGAAGGATAGGATGGTGAGAGAGAGGAGGGCTCGAGAAAAGATCCCAATGAGCCGCATCCGGGCCTGTGTTCGCCCATACCTGATCTATACCGTAGACCAGTGTTTCCCAACCAGTGTGCCGTGAGCGATCATCAGTTGTGCCGTGGGAAATGGGAACCTCCAATCCCTTCTTCCCCCTCCTGCCAAACACTTTTTCTTCTCCACTCGGGCTCCCTTCTTCCCAGCCTCGCTCTGCTCGCTTCGCCTTGCTCTGCTCACGCTGCCGCTTCTGCGGGAGGGGGGAGGGAGAAAGACGTGGCCCGTGCGGGCACTACTGCGCAGACTCGCCCCACGTTTTCCTCCCTCCCCTCCACAGTGCTCTCTGGATATAGGTGAACTACAACTCCAAAACTCAAGGTCAATGCCCACCAAACTCTTATAGTCTTTTCTCTTGGTTATGGTAGTTCTGCGTGGGAAGTTTGATTCCATTCCATCATTGGTGGAGTTCAGAGTGCTCTTTGATTGCGGGTGAACTATAACTCCCAGCTGTTGAGCAAGACCTTCGTGTGTGTCTTTCTGCCATTCCTGCCAGGATATCTATATTGAGTTCATCGAAACAGGCCCAGGTTTCACACTGAGCGTATAAATACATTTAAAAACATATCAACTATATGTATCACTGTGTTAGAGTGTCATTTGGTGTCATTTTGGTTGGTGGTGTGCCCCAGGATTGTGTAAATGTACAAAATGTGTCGCGGCTCAAAGAAGGTTGAAAAACACTGCCGTAGATTGAATGCAGTTTGATAACTCTGGCCACAGCTCAGAGCTATGGAATCCTGGGAGTTGTAGTTTGGCAAGGTTTTTAATGGCTTCTCTGTGAAAGAGCTCTGGGAAAAGGATAGCACCCGCCCGCCCTTGCCTAGCTTCCTGGGCTGTTGCTAAAGGCCACAGGAGTAATCTACGCACACGTTTCTTGGGTGGGAATAATGATCTCTCGAAATGAACTTCCCTTCCCTCTTAACTACCCGGCTGCGAGGCTGTTAGCGAGAGGTTAAGTGCCGGCAATCCTCCGTCCTTTGCGAAAACGCAGGCTTCCAGGTCGAGGAGCAGACCTCATCAGCGCGGTCGGGAGCGTGGCAAAGTCGTTAGTGTAAATTAAATAACGGGCATAAACCTAATTAAGAGCAAGGCGTAATGGAGTGCCGCAGAGAGAGATTCGCACGCGGAGGAAGAGATGAAAGGTTGGCCCAACTAATCGGTTTGTGGAAAGGTCCTCCCGGTTGTTGCCGGGATTTATAGTTCACCTACCATCAAAGAGGATTCTGAACTCCGCCAAAGACTGAATTGGACCAAACTTGGCACACTGAACTCTCACGACTGACTAAAACTACTGGAAGGGTTTGGTGGGCATTGACCTTGAGTTTTGGAGTTGTAGTTCACCTATACCCAGAGAGCACTGTGGACTCAAACAATGATGGATCTGGACCAAACTTGGCACGGATACTCAATATGCCCAAATGTAAACATTGATGAAGTTTGAGGAAAATAGACCTTGATATTTGGGAGTTGTCATTGCTGGGATTTATAGTTCCCCTACAATCAAAGAGCATTCTGAACTCCACCAATGATGGAATTGAACAAGACTTGGAACAAAGAACTCCCATGACCAACAGTAAATACTGGAAGGGTTTGGTGGGCATTGACCTTGAGCTTTGGAGTTGTAGTTCACCTACACTCAGAGAGCACTGTGGACGCAAGTGAGGATAGATCTGGACCAAACTTGCAACGAATACACAATATGCCCAAATGTAAACATTGGTGGAGTTGGAGGAAAATAGACCTTGATATTTGGGAGTTGTCATTGCTGGGATTTATAGTTCGCCTACAATCAAAGAGCATTCTGAACTCCACCAATGATGGAATTGAACAAGACTTGGCACAAAGAACTCCCATGACCAACAGTAAATACTGGAAGGGTTTGGTGGGTATTGACCAGTTTTGGAGTTGTAGTTCACCTACACTCAGAGAGCACTGTGGACGCAAGTGAGGATAGATCTGGACCAAACTTGCAACGAATACACAATATGCCCAAATGTAAACATTGGTGGAGTTTGAGGAAAATAGACTTTGAGATTTGGGAGTTGTAATTGCTGGGATTTATAGTTCGCCTACAATCAAAGAGCATTCTGAACTCCACCAATGATGGAATTGGACAAGGCTTGGCACAAAGAACTTCCATGATGAACAGTAAATACTGGAAGGGTTTGGTGGGCATTTACCTTGAGTTTTGGAGTTGTAGTTCACCTACACTCAGAGAGCACTGTGGACTCAAACAATGATGGATCTGGACCAAACTTGGCACAGTAAATACTGGAACTATACTATACTATACACATAATACCAACTGGCTGTTAATAAGCACTCATGAAATCATGTTCTTTCCCACAATTTTTCTCTGAATCGGACACAACTAGACCTAATGTAAGGAAAACCTTTACCTTTACCTTATCCCTAAATGACTTCAATGCAAGTCCCCACAGAGAAGTGCCAAGCTTTGGGGCACGGAGACTGCATCTCCCATCATCCAAGGATGGTGCGGATGTGTCCGACTCCCACCGCCGGAGGCGAGAAAGCCTTGGAAAGCCTATTAAGATTCTGTGGCTGCCGCACGTCCTCGGTTCTCTCCGTCTCTCCGACGGTCCCATTTGCACACCCGTCTCTTCCAGCCTCCCCTTTTCCCTTTCTTATCTCGCCTCCTTTTTTCTCTCTCTCGCTCTGCAGACCGTTTTTTCCTCCCATCCTACAAGAGCACGAGGTGGGAAATAAACTAAAGGCTTCTGCTCGGATGAAAAAGGACAAGAACGACAAGGACAGGAGTAAACAGACGCCTACTGATCGGCTATTAATGAAGGTCGCTTTGCAGGCAGGAGACACACACACACACACACCAAAAGAAAAACATGAAAACAGAAGGGAGGAAATAGTTTTCTGGGGATTGCAAGGCCCGTACGAGAACGCTCAGCTTGCGAAAATCAAGATCTCCTGATTTCCAGTTTGATATCGTAGGGTGCGTTTACACCAGGGCTGCCGAGGAAGTCGATTGCGATCGACCAGTCGATCCCGGGACCGAAGGAGGTCGATCCCAGCCGGATGGGCTGCTTCTCAGAGGGGGCGGGGCAAAGGCTGCACCAAGCCCCGCCCCCTCTTCCAGCTTCGGCACTCCCAGCAGCTTCTCCAGGCTTGAGGATGGCAGTGCCAAGCCAGCCTTGTGCTAGCTATGCCACCACTGGCTTGCCATCCTCAAGCCTGGCGAAGCTGCTGGGAGCTCCAAAGCCAGCGAGGAGGGGCCGGGGCTTGGCGCGGCTTGGCTCCGCCCCCCTCTGGCTCCCGCTCTACCAGCAGCTTCTCCAGGCTTGAGGATGGCAAATGCCAAGCCAGCCTTGTGCTAGCTATGCCACCACTGGCTTGCCATCCTCAAGCCTGGCGAAGCTGCTGGGAGCTCCAAAGCCAGAGGGGAGGGGGCAAGGCTTGGCACGGCCTGGCTCCGCCCTGCTCTGGCTTCAGCTCTACCAGCAGCTTCTCCAAGCTTGAGGAGGGCAAATGCCAAGCCAGCCTTGTGCTAGCTATGCCACCACTGGCTTGCCATCCTCAAGCTTGGAGAAGCTGCTGGGAGCTCCAAAGCCAGCGGGGAGGGGCCGGGGCTTGGCGCGGCTTGGCTCTGCCCCCTCTGGCTCCCGCTCTACCAGCAGCTTCTCAGGCTTGAGGATGGCAAATGCCAAGCCAGCCTTGTGCTAGCTATGCCACCACTGGCTTGCCATCCTCAAGCCTGGCGGCTGCTGGGAGCTCCAAAGCCAGAGGGAGGGGCAAGGCTTGGCACGGCCTGGCTCCGCCCCGCTCTGGCTTCAGCTCTACCAGCAGCTTCTCCAGGCTTGAGAATGGCAGTGCCAAGCCAGCCTTGTGCTAGCTATGCCACCACTGGCTTGCCATCCTCAAGCCTGGCGAAGCTGCTGGGAGCTCCAAAGCCAGAGGGGAGAGGGGGCAAGGCTTGGCACGGCCTGGCTCCGCCCTGCTCTGGCTTCAGCTCTACCAGCAGCTTCTCCAAGCTTGAGGATGGCAAATGCCAAGCCAGCCTTGTGCTAGCTATGCCACCACTGGCTTGCCATCCTCAAGCCTGGCGAAGCTGCTGGGAGCTCCAAAGCCAGAGGGGAGGGGGCAAGGCTTGGCACGGCCTGGCTCCGCCCCGCTCTGGCTTCAGCTCTACCAGCAGCTTCTCCAGGCTTGAGAATGGCAGTGCCAAGCCAGCCTTGTGCTAGCTATGCCACCACTGGCTTGCCATCCTCAAGTCTGGAGAAACTGCTGGGAGCTCCAAAGCCAGAGGGGAGGGGGCAGGGCTTGGCACGGCCTGGCTCCCCCCCTACTCTGGCTTCCGCTCTACCAGCAGCTTCTCCAAGCTTGAGGAGGGCAGGGCCAAGCCAGCCTTGTGCTAGCTATGCCACCACTGGCTTGCCATCCATCCTCAAGCCTGGAGAAACTGCTGGGAGCTCCAAAGCCAGAGGGGAGGGGGCAGGGCTTGGCACGGCCTGGCTCCACCCGCTCTGGCTTCCGCTCTACCAGCAGCTTCTCCAGGCTTGAGGAGGGCAATGCCAAGCCAGCCTTGTGCTAGCTATGCCACCACTGGCTTGGCATTGCCATCCTCAAGCCTGGAGAAGCTGCTGGGAGCTCCAAAGCCAGAGGGAGGGGGGGGCTTGGCATGGCCTGGCTCCGCCCCCTCTGGCTTCCGCTCTACCAGCAGCTTCTCCAAGCTTGAGGAGGGCAGGGCCAAGCCAGCCTTGTGCTAGCTATGCCACCACTGGCTTGGGATTGCCATCCTCAAGGCTGTAGAAGCTGCTGGGAGCTCCAAAGCCAGCGAGGGGGGGGCGGGCTTGGTGTGGCCTGGCTCCTCCCCTCTGGCTTCAGCTCTACCAGCAGCTTCTCCAGGCTTGAGAAGGGCAGGGCCAAGCCAGCCTTGTGCTAGCTATGCCACCAATGGCTTGGCACTGCCATCCTCAAGGCTGGAGAAGCTGCTGGGAGCTCCAAAGCCAGCGAGGAGGGGGCGTGGCTTGGCGTGGCCTGGCTCCTCCCCCTCTGGCTTCAGCTCTACCAGCAGCTTCTCCAGGCTTGAGAAGGGCAGGGCCAAGCCAGCCTTGTGCTAGCTATGCCACCAATGGCTTGGCACCGCCATCCTCAAGGCTGGAGAAGCTGCTGGGAGCTCCAAAGCCAGCGAGGAGGGGGCAGGGCTTGGAGCAGCCTGGCTCCTCCCCCTCTGGCTTCAGCTCTACCAGCAGCTTCTCCAAGCTTGAGGAGGGCAGGGCCAAGCCAGCCTTGTGCTAGCTATGCCACCACTGGCTTGGCACTGCCATCCTCAAGCCTGGAGAAGCTGCTGGGAGCTCCAAAGCCAGCGGGGAGGGGGCGGGGCTTGGTGCAGCTTGGCTCTGCCCCATTCTGGCTTCCGCTCTACCAGCAGCTTCTCCAGGCTTGAGAAGGGCAGGACCAAGCCAGTGGTGGCATAGCTAGCACAAGTCTGGCTTGGCACTGCCATCCTCAAGGCTGGAGAAGCTGCTGGTAGAGCTGAAGCCAGGGGGCAGAGCCAGGCCGCGCCAAGCCCCGCCCCCACCCCCCTCCAGCCTTGAGGAGGTAGGTAAATCTTTCTGACTTGGTTTTATTATAAGTAGCTCGCATGCTGAAAAAGTGTGGGCACCCCTGGTTTACACCATAGAATCATAGAGACCTCGTGGGCCATCCAGTCCAACCCCATTCTTCCAAGAAGAAGGAAAATTGTGTTCAAATCACCCCCGACAGATGGCCATCCAGCCTCTGTTTCAAAGCCTCCAAAGAAGGAGCCCTCACCACACTCCGGGGCAGAGAGTTCCACTGCTGAACAACTCTCACAGTCAGGAAGTTCTTCCTCATGTTCAGGTGGAATCTCCTTTCTTGTAGTTTGAAGCCATTGCGTCCTAGTCTCCAGGGCGGCAGAAAACAAGCATGCTCCCTCCTCCCTATGACTTCCTCTCACATATTTAGACATGGCTTTCATGTCTCCTCTCAGCCCTCTCTTCTAAAGGCTAAACATGCCCAGTAGGCCTGGTTAGTTTCATCGGAATGCTCCAAAAGTCGTGTTAAATTCAGATTTAATTCACTTTTGAAACACTTTAAGCAACCACAAAGTGAATTTACTATTTTGAAGCTGGTGCAGCCATTTTCAGAAAGGGTCGGGAAAGCCTCGTCCAAATCGCCCGGCGTCGGTTTGGAAGTCCATGCCTTCCCTCCCCATCTGAAGGGAAGGCGTGGGCTTCCAAACCCGGTTAAAACACCCAGTTTGGACCGGATGCTCTCATGTTTAAACTGGGTTAAACTTGCGTGCCCGCCATTATTGAAGCCATTCCGAAATTTTGGAATTAATTCGGAAACAATCCGATTTTTTAAAACTCTCAGAAGTCTATCAGAATCGAAGTACCAGTGCCCCCTACATCCAATTCGAGTTTTGAACAATTTTTTTCTTGATCAACCAGGCCTAATGCCCAGCTCTTCAAGCCGCTCCTCATAGGGCTTGTTCTCCAGACCCTGGATCATTTTAGTCACACTCCTCTGAACACATTCCAGCTTGTCAACATCCCTCTTCAATTGTGGTGCCCAGAAATGGACACAGTATTCTAGGTGTGGTCTAACCATTGCAGAATAGAGCATGGGGAGCATGACTTCCCTGGATCTAGACACTATAGAGGCCAAAATCCCATTGACTTCAGTTGTGGTGCCCAGAGTTGGACACAATATTCCAGGTGTGGTCTAACCATGGCAGAATAGAGCATGGGGAGCATGACTTCCCGGGATCTAGACACTATAGAGGCCAAAGTCCCATTGGCTTCAGTTGGGTGCCCAGAGTTGGACACAATATTCCAGGTGTGGTCTAACCATGGCAGAATAGAGCATGGGGAGCATGACTTCCCTGGATCTAGACACTATAGAGGCCAAAGTCCCGTTGGCTTCAGTTGGGTGCCCAGAGTTGGACACAATATTCCAGGTGTGGTCTGACCATGGCAGAATAGAGCATGGGGAGCATGACTTCCCGGGATCTAGACACTATAGAGGCCAAAGTCCCGTTGGCTTCAGTTGTGGTGCCCAGAATTGGACACAATATTCCAGGTGTGGTCTGACCATGGCAGAATAGAGCATGGGGAGCATGACTTCCCTGGATCTAGACATTATAGAGGCCAAAGTCCTGTTGGCTTCAGTTGTGGTGCCCAGAATTGGACACAATATTCCAGGTGTGGTCTAACCATGGCAGAATAGAGCATGGGGAGCATGACTTCCCGGGATCTAGACACTATAGAGGCCAAAGTCCCATTGGCTTCAGTTGGGTGCCCAGAGTTGGACACAATATTCCAGGTGTGGTCTAACCATGGCGGAATAGAGCATGGGGAGCATGACTTCCCTGGATCTAGACACTATAGAGGCCAAAATCCCGTTGGCTTCAGTTGTGGTGCCCAGAATTGGACACAATATTCCAGGTGTGGTCTAACCATGGCGGAATAGAGCATAGGGAGCATGACTTCCCTGGATCTAGACACTATAGAGGCCAAAATCCCATTGGCTTCCATTGTGGTGCCCAGAGTTGGACACAATATTCCAGGTGTGGTCTAACCATGGCAGAATAGAGCATGGGAAGCATGAGTTCCCTGGATCTAGACACTATAGAGGCCAAAATCCCGTTGGCTTCAGTTGTGGTGCCCAGAGTTGGACACAATATTCCAGGTGTGGTCTAACCATGGCAGAATAGAGCATGGGGAGCATGACTTCTCGGGATCTAGACACTATAGAGGCCAAAGTCCCGTTGGCTTCAGTTGTGGTGCCCAGAATTGGACTCAATATTCCAGGTGTGGTCTAACCATGGCAGAATAGAGCATGGGGAGCATGACTTCCCGGGATCTAGACACTATAGAGGCCAAAGTCCCGTTGGCTTCAGTTGGGTGCCCAGAATTGGACACAATATTCCAGATGTGGTCTAACCATGGCAGAATAGAGCATGGGGAGCATGACTTCCCGGGATCTAGACACTATAGAGGCCAAAGTCCCGTTGGCTTCAGTTGTGGTGCCCAGAGTTGGACACAATATTCCAGGTGTGGTCTAACCATGGCAGAATAGAGCATGGGAAGCATGAGTTCCCTGGATCTAGACACTATAGAGGCCAAAATCCCGTTGGCTTCAGTTGTGGTGCCCAGAGTTGGACACAATATTCCAGGTGTGGTCTAACCACGGCAGAATAGAGCATGGGAAGCATGAGTTCCCTGGATCTAGACACTATAGAGGCCAAAATCCCGTTGGCTTCAGTTGTGGTGCCCAGAGTTGGACACAATACTCCAGGTGTGGTCTAACCATGGCGGAATAGAGCAGTCTTTCTCAACCAGTGTGCCGTGGCACACTAGTGTGCCATGACGGACCTCCTGCTGTGCCGCGAGAAAAGCTCTCTGCCCCCCTTCCTCCCCCCCTCCTGCAGAACTCCTGATGCTTGGGGGAGGAGGAAGGGCCAGGAAGTGGCGAAGAAAAAGAAGGGACCGGGGCGCCGCCTCCTTCGGCCATTTTCCCAGCCAGCCTCCAATCCGCCATGACTCCCACCATGACTCTCGCCCCTTGCTCGCTGAAGCCGCGTGGAGGAGGAGCCCCGTCCACTGAAGCCCGTCCACCGCTCATGCTCCTCTGTAGGAGAGCTGAAGCTGGGGGGGAGGGGGCGGGGCATGGCTCTGCCCCCTCCCCCGGTTTCGGCACTCCCAGCAGCTGCTCCAGCCTTGAGGGGACAGTGCCAAGCCAGCATTGTGCTGGCTCTGGCACCACTGGCTTGGCACTGCCCCCTCAAGGCTGGAGCAGCTGCTGGGAGAGGTGAAGCCGGGGGAGGGGACGGGGCATTGCAACAGCCTGACTCCGCCCCCTCCCCGGCTTTGGCACTCCCAGCAGCTGCTCCCAGCAGGACAACAACCCCCAGCCGTTCTTTACTATGTTAGAGTGTCATTTTGTGTCATTTTGGTTGGTGGTGTGCCCCCGGATTTTTTTAATGTTAAAAGTGTGCCGCGGCTCAAAAAAGGTTGGGAAACACTGGAATAGAGCATGGGGAGCATGACTTCCCGGGATCTAGACACTATAGAGGCCAAAATCCCGTTGGTGCCCAGAATTGACATCACTTAAACTTCTTTGGCCATTTGGCATCACTTAAACTTCCTTGGCTCCATGTCATGGGATCTATAGGTTTCTAATATTGTTTTTTCTGGCTCCCCTGAGTGACCTTGTAGCCCTGCACCGTCAGAACCAGTTTCATTTCCCTGGCCCGAATCTTCATCACTTTGAACCTCAGGAAATCCCACAAACCCTTCTAAATCAGCAGTGAACGCTTCAGCCCCTAGCTGGGCTACAACAGTGTGGTTTCATTAGATGCAGGCGAAACGTCAGGAGAGAATGCTTCCGGAACATGGCCACACAACCCGGAAAACTCACCACAACCCAAATCCGAGCATGTTTTGCTCATCCGGGGCCTTTCCCGGTCTCCAACACCCCCGAGACGGCCTTCTCTAAAGAAGGCTTCTTCCCGAGCCGGAGAAGCCTCCAAGCAGAAAAAGCGCTCCGGAGAGAGAAGAGTAATTTGTTGCCGAAAGCAGCTCAATTAAAAACAAGAGCCGGGGAAAGGAGGGGAGAGGGGAAAGAAAATGCAGGCATTAAAAAACATTGCTGGAAATAAGCCCCAGAGGAGGCAAGCGGAGAGGCGGGAGGGACACCACAACACAAGGCGCAGAAAGCAGCCAGGAAAATAGGGAGGCGGAGAGCCGTCTTCGGGCACCGTTGGCATCCCCTCGACAGGCCTTTTCAGTGTGCCACAACTTTGGGAAAAGCTCGGTAAAGACATTTTGATGAAGGTGGGCAACTAGAAACCCGATACGTCCCATTTTTGGCCCATTTTTTACAATTCCCAAAAGGTACCCCAATAGCAATGGCTTCAAACTACAAGAAAGGAATTGGCCATTTCCTCTCTTTCTGATTCTATGATTCATGCATGGCCGCGGGCTGGACTAGATGACCTCTGGGGCCCCTTCCAACTCTATATCCCAAGATACTATATTTTTGCCCCATATGGAGCAAATCTGGAGGTGGTGAATAATAATATCTCCGTAAGGTCACGGTTGGCGTTGGGCATTTTCTCTCTATCTATATATATAAAAAGAGAGCTGTCATCCTAAGTAGCCTATAGACAGCAAAACCACACAAGGCAGGCACACCAAATCAGCCCGCATATACACAAAACCCCACGAGGTATGTTTACCACCCCAAAAAATAAAATAAAAATTAAACAACACGACCAAAAATACAAAAAAAATGGACTACAACTCCCATGATCCCCCATGCCACCCCCCTCTGGCAGTTTAAAGTGTCGGAATGTTGGTGGTGCTGGCCAATTAGAGGCGTTATGCAAATACTCCCTCAGTTAGAATGTAGAGGCTGGGAGCCACCCCCCTCTGGCAGTTTAGAGTGTCGGAATGTTGGTGGTGCTGGCCAATTAGAGGCGTTATGCAAATACTCCTCAGTTAGAATGTAGAGGCTGGGAGCCACCCCTCTGGCAGTTTAGAGTGTCGGAATGTTGGTGGTGCTGGCCAATTAGAGGCATTATGCAAATACTCCCTTAGTTAGAATGTAGAGGCTGGGAGCCACCCCCCTCTGGCAGTTTAGAGTGTCAGAATGTTGGTGGTGCTGGCCAATCAGAGGCGTTATGCAAATACTCCCTCAGTTAGAATGTAGAGGCTGGGAGCCACCCCCTCTGGCAGTTAGAGTGCCGGAATGTTGGTGGTGCAGGCCAATCAGAGGCGTTATGCAAATACTCCCTCAGTTAGAATGTAGAGGCTGGGAGCCACCCCCCTCTGGCAGTTTAGAGTGTCGGAATGTTGGTGGTGCTGGCCAATTAGAGGCATTATGCAAATACTCCCTCAGTTAGAATGGAGAGGCTGGGAGCCACCCCCCTCTGGCAGTTTAGAGTGTTGGAATGTTGGTGGTGCTGGCCAATCAGAGGCGTTATGCAAATGATCCCACAGTGGCAACCAATCAGAAAGCTGGCACATATCCACATGCATACAAACATTCACTTTGTTGACCCAGGCCTGGGAATACAGTGGGACAGGACTACAATACAACAAAAGGACTAGATGACCTCTGGAGCCCCTTCCTACTCTATATCCCAAGATACTATATTTTTGCCCCATATGGAGCAAATCTGGTGGTGGGGAATAATAATATCTTCCTAAGGTCATGGTTGGCGTTGGGCATTCCCTCTCTTTCCGATTCTATGAGTCATGCATGGCCGCGGGCTGGACTAGATGACCTTTGGGGCCCCTTCCAACTCTATATCCCAAGATACTATATTTTTGCCCTATATGGATCAAATCTGGTGGTGGTGAATAATAATACCTTCCTAAGGTCACGGTTGGCGTTGGGCATTCCCTCTCTTTCTGATTCTATGAGTCATGCATGGCCGCGGGCTGGACTAGATGACCTTCGGGGGCCCTTCCAACTCTATATCCCAAGAAACTATATTTTTGCCCCATATGGAGCAAATCTGGTGGTGAATAATAATAATACCTTCCTAAGGTCATGGTTGGCGTTGGGCATTTCCTCTCTTTCTGATTGTATGAGTTATGGATGGCCGCGGGCTGGACTAGATGACCTTTGGGGGCCCTTGCAACGCTATATCCCAAGATACTATATTTTTGAAACGAAGGCGGCGGGAGATGGAAGAGAAAGCAAACACATTTCTGAGTATAACCACAAGATATTTGCATCCCTCTGTCATTTCTCATTTTCCTCACGCGCCTCCCTTAAAATAAATAAATAAATAAATAATGCAGCCCCCCCCCCCCCTAGCTTGCTCTAATTTCTTTCCCCTGTTTGTTTTCTTTTGGGTTTTGAATGCTCAGATAATGATGCGAGGATGGGAGGAGGAGGCTGTAATAGCTTTGCACCAGAGGAATTATTTTCTCTTCCTGTTCGCTCTCTCTCTCTCTTTCCCTGTTTTTGCATACGCCTGTAAAATATAGTTGACCTTGGAATCGTGGGAATGCCAGTCCAGCCGTTCGAATAAGGTTCTGGTTTCGGGCCCCAGAAATATTTCTGCCCTCCGTTTGCTTCTCTCATGGGTCCAGTTTTTTTTTTTTATCTTCTCCTGGGATCGGGAAATAAACTAATCCAAGTTTTGAAGACTTTTTCAGAAATCTAATCTAATCTGACATAAGAAAGAGAGATGCAGTTAATATGATAAATACTGTTTGGGGGTTTCGGGGTGCGCATTAGATTCAATGGAGTGTTAGACTCGCATACATGAGGGTAACTCATTAGATGTGAGGCATTATTATTTAATTGTACAAAACACCTATGGGTGAGCTACAACTCACAGCATGTGGGTGAACTACAACTCACATCATGTGGGTGAGCTACAACTCACACCATGTGGGTGAACTACAACTCACATCATGTGGGTGAGCTACAACTCACATCATGTGGGTGAACTACAACTCACATGTGGGTGAACTACAGCTCACATGTGGGTGAACTACAACCCACATCATGTGGGTGAGCTACAACTCACAGCATGTGGGTGAACTACAACTCACATCATGTGGGTGAGCTACAACTCACATCATGTGGGTGAACTACAACTCACATCATGTGGGTGAGCTACAACTCACAGCATGTGGGTGAACTACAACTCACATCATGTGGGTGAACTACAGCTCACATGTGGGTAAAATACAACTCACATCATGTGGGTGAACTACAACTCACATTATGCAGGGGAACTACAACTCACATCATGTGGGTGAACTACAACTCACATCATGCGGGTTAACTACAACTCGCATCATGTAGTTGAACTACAACTCACATTATGGGGGGAACTACAACTCACATCATGTGGGTGAACTACAGCTCACAACATGTGGGTGAACTACAACTCACATCATGTGGGTGAACTACAACTCACATCATGTGGGTAAAATACAGCTCACATCATGTGGGTGAGCTACAACTCACATCATGTGGGTGAACTACAACTCACATCATGTGGGTAAAATACAGCTCACATCATGTGGGTGAGCTACAACTCACACCATGTGGATGAACTACAACTCACAGCATGTGAATGAACTACAACTCACATCATGTGGATGAACTACAACTCACAGCATGTGAATGAACTACAACTCACATCATGTGGGTGAACTACAGCTCACATGTGGGTGAACTACAACTCACATCATGTGGGCGAACTACAGCTCACATGTGGGTAAAATACAACTCACACCATGTGGGTGAACTACAACTCACATCATGTGGGTGAGCTACAACCCACATCATGCGGGTTAACTACAACTCGCATCATGTAGTTGAACTACAACTCACATTATGGGGGGAACTACAACTCACATCATGTGGGTGAACTACAGCTCACAACATGTGGGTGAACTACAACTCACATCATGTGGGTGAACTACAACTCACATCATGTGGGTAAAATACAGCTCACATCATGTGGGTGAACTACAACTCACATCATGTGGTGAGCTACAACTCACATCATGCGGGTGAGCTACAACTCACATCATGCGGGTGAACTACAACTCACATTATGCGGGTGAACTACAACTCACATCATGTGGGTGAACTACAACTCACATCATGTGGGTGAACTACAACTCACATGATGCCAGGTTAACTTGGAAAAGCATCATCGGTGGGGTTCATTGTACACTGCAGGGTAAACTACAACCCCATTCTGCCAAGAAGCAGGAAAATCGCATTCAAAGCACCCCCAACAGATGGCCAACCAGCCTCTGCTTCAAATCCTGCAAAGAAGAAGCCTCCAACACACCCTGGGGCAGAGAACAGCTCTCACAGTCAGGACGTTTTTCCCAATGTTCAGGTGGAATCTCCTTTCTTGTAGTTTGAAGCCATTGTTCCGCGTCCTACTAATATAATATAATATAATATAATATAATATAATATAATATAATATAATATAATATAATATAATATAATATAATACAATACAATACAATATAATATAATATAACATAATATTATATTATATTATAATATAATATATAGTATATATATTATATACTTTACTATATATATAGTATAATATATAGTACAATATAATATATAATAACATAACATATAGTGCAATATAATAATATATAGTACAATATAATAATACATAATAATATAATAATATATAGTATAATAATAATATATAATATAATAATTGTATATTATATATTAGGTAAAGGTTTTCCCTTGACATACTCAGGGCATGTGAGGCTGGTTGGCTATCTGTCGGGAGGGCTTTGATTGTGTGCTCCTGCATGGCAGAATGGGATCGGATTGCATGGCCCTTGGGGGGGGGTCTCTTATAAAAGTGTATAGGAAACATCAGACTCGGGTCCCACGTCCCAAATAGAAATATGAACCCTGTTCCAAACTATTTTAAAAGACACAACTTGTATTTAAAGGCACTCGTCCTAAGCTGCATTTAACTAAAAGGAGTTTGCAGGGATGTGGCAGAAACATGGCTGGAAGGCTGGGCATCTTTCTCTCGTTCTGTCTCTCTCTCTTTCTAAGCAGCCGGCAACTGGGACAGGGTGGGAAGACCGAGCGGAGAAGCGGGAGGGATTATCGATGACCATTTTAAAGACTTGAGCACTTAGGCCAAAAGGGAAGGAGCCAAATCCCCGGGAAATGGAAGATATTTGTAGGCGGATTAGTCCTGGGGCCTCGATGATTTCTCTGCGTCTCAGCCGCCCGAATGTAATTGCTCTCCTAGGCTGGCTGCCTCGCTCTCGACGACGGAAAGGCGGGTGTGCGTCGGGAGGCGCAAGGCCCTCTTGAAGGGCATCTCCACCTCCGAATTAATGCAGATTGATTGTGCCGATGTGCCGAAAACCACTTTAACTGCCATGCTATGGAATCCTGGGAGTTGCGGTTTCCCAAGGACAGAATGGCCTGCCTCAAGGGAGCGTACTTGCTCCATCAATGTCCAACATTTGCACAAATGACCAGCCACTGCCAGAAGGGACAGAGAGTTTCATGTATGCTGACGATTGTGCCATCATCACTCAAGCAGAAAGCTTTGAGATGGTTGAACAGAAGCCCTCTGAAGCTTTAGGTGCTCTTACTGTCTATTACAGGGAAAACCAGAAGGGACAAAGACTTTCATCTATGCTGACGATCGTGCCATCACCACTCAAGCATGGAGCTTTGAGATGGTTGAACAGAAGCTCTCCGAAGCTTTAGGTGCTCTTACTGTCTATTACAGGGAAAACCAGAAGGGACAGAGAGTTCCATCTATGCTGACGATCGTGCCATCACCACTCAAGCATGGAGCTTTGAGATGGTTGAACAGAAGCTCTCCGAAGCTGTAGGTGCTCTTACTGCCTATTACAGGGAAATCCAGAAGGGAAAGAGAGTTTAATCTATGTCAGGGGTGCCCACACCTTTTCAGCATGCGAGCTACTTATAATAAAACCAAATCAGAAAGATCTACCTACCTCCTCAAGGCTGGAGAGGGGAGGAGGCGGGGGCAGGGCGGGGCTTGGCACGGCCTAGCTCCGCCCCTCTGGGTGCTCTTACCAGCAGCTTACCAGGCTTGAGGATGGCAGTGCCAAGCCAGTGGTGGCATAGCTTTTCAGCACAAGGCTGGCTTATAATAAAACCCTCAGAAAGGCTGGAGCAGCTGCTGGGAGTGTTGGAAGCCAGGGAAGGGGTGGGGCTTGGCACGGCCTGGCTCCGCCCCCTCTGGCTTCAGCTCTACCAGCAGCTTCTGCAGGCTTGAGGATGGCAGTGCCAAGCCAGACTTGTGCTAGCTATGTCACTACTTGCTTGGCACTGCCATCCTCAAGCCTGCAGAAGCTGCTGGGAGCTCCAAAAGACAGAGGGGAGGGGGCGGGGCTTGGCACAGCCTGGCTCCGCCCCCCCTCTGGCTTCCGCTCTACCAGCAGCTTCTCCAGGCTTGAGGATGGCAGTGCCAAGCCAGTGGTGGCATAGCTAGCACAAGGCTGGCTTGGCCCTGCCCTCCTCAAGGCTGGAGCAGCTGCTGGGAGTGTTGAAGCCAGGGGAGGGGGTGGGGCTTGGCGCGGCCTGGCTCCGCCCCTCTGGCTTCAGGCTGCGATCAACCAGCAGCTTCTGCAGGCTTGAGGATGGCAGTGCCAAAGCCAGACTTGCGCTAGCTATGTCACTACTTGCTTGGCACTGCCATCCTCAAGCCTGCAGAAGCTGCTGGAAGAGCTCCAAAGACAGAGGGAGGGGCGGGCTTGGCACAGCCTGGCTCTGCCCCCCTCTGGCTTCTACTCTACCAGCAGCTTCTCCAGGCTTGAGGATGGCAATGCCAAGCCAGTGGTGGCATAGCTAGCACAAGGCTGGCTTGGCACTGCCATCCTCAAGCCTGGAGAAGCTGCTGGGAGTGTCGAAGCCAGAGGGGAGGGGTGGGGCTTCCGGCCTGACTCCGCCCCCTCTGAGAAGCGCCCCATCCAGCTGCGATCAACCTCCTTCGGTCCCGCAATCGCCTGGTCGATCGCGATTGACTTCCTGGGCAGCCCTGATCTATGTTGACGATCGTGCCATCACCACTCAAGCATGGAGCTTTGAGATGGTTGAACAGAAGCTCTCTGAAGCTTTAGGTGCTCTTATTGCCTATTACAAGGAAAACCAGAAAGGACAGAGAGTTTCATCTATGCTGACGATCATGCCATCACTGCTCAAGCAGGGAGTATTGAGATGGTTGAACAGATTCCAGTAGGGTGGCCTTTTGCAGCTGGCAGGTGGTATTATAATAATAATTATTATTTGAAAACAACAAAATGAATACACAGTAAACAGCTGCTGGCTGTTGTATTGGATCACACGTCGGACACTTCCCAATGTCTAGGACTAGGTGATGTATCGGCGAATACTGCGTGCAGATCCCAGTAGGGTGGCCCTTTGCAGCTGACAGATGGTAATTTTGTCAGCACCGATTGCCTTTAAGTGCAGGCCAAGGTCTGCAGTTAAAGACTGGCACCACTGGGACCACCTTGACTGGCTTGTGCCAGAGTCTTTATTGTTGTTGTTGTTGTTATTATTACAATCTTCTTCAGCATGATGCTCCAAAGGGCTACGGCAGACCTTGAAGAAGAAGACGGCATACATATACGCTATCGTACTGATGGCAGCTTGTTCAACTTATGCCGTCTGAGGGCTCGCACTAAGACTCTCAACTATCTAGTCCGTGAGCTGCTTTTTGCTGGTGATGCTGCCCTTGTCGCCCATTCAGAAGCAGCTCTGCAGCACCTCACATCCTGCTTTGCAACAGCTGCAGAGCTGTTTGGACTGGAAGTCAGCCTGAAGAAAATGGAAGTCCTCTACCAGCCCGCACCACAGGAAGAACACCATCATCCCCATGTCAGCATAGGCACATCTGTACTTAAGTCCGTCCAGCAGTTCACCTCCCTGGGAAGCATAATCTCTTCAGACGCCAAGATTGATAAAGGGATCGATCACAGATTAGCAAAAGCATAGAGTGCATTCGGAAGGCTTCACAAAAGAGTCTGGAGCAACAAGCACCTGAGGCAAAGCACCAAAATCAGTGTGTACAGAGCTATCGTACTGTCTATTCTCCTCTATGGGTCTGGAACATGGGTCACCTATCGCCAACACCTACGACTCCTCGAACGCTTTCATCAGCACTGTCTTTGCACAATCCTAAATATACACTGGACCGACTATGTGACGAATGTTGCTGTCCTTGAGCAAGCAGGAATCACCACCATTGAGGCCATGCTATTGAGAACACAGCTGCGCTGGGCAGGGCACGTCCATAGGATGGAGGACCACCGCCTCCCAAAGATACTACTCTACGGTGAACTCGCAAGAGAGGCGCCGCCAAAAAAGAGATATAAGGACTCCCTGAAGCAACATCTCAGGCTCGGCCAGATTGATCACCAACAATGGTCCACCCTGGCCTCACATCGGGAGGCATGGAGACGCACTACCCACAATGCTGCGGACTCTTTCGAGAAGACATGCCGAATGGGTCTCGACAACGCAGAAAGAACCGCAACTTGGAAACAACATCACCCAAGTAGATTTTCTGCTGTGCTTTCTGCAACCGGACTTGCCTATCTCAGATTGGCCTTTTTAGTCATCAACGTGCTTGTAGAAAGCGCGGGATGAGTCCTTCTTAAGAATATTCATTCACGAAGTAATGCCGAGATTTATTATTATTTGTGAATTGCAGAAGCGGGTTGGACTAGATGGCCTTTGGGGGTCCCTTCCATCTTTGCAATTCGGTGAAGAACACCATTTAAATGTCAGCAAAAGGGCCTTTCTTAGCAGAATGAGAGCCGGATAGGAAATGAGTCAGTCGTCACAACGGACCCTGATGTCAACACGCGGTCCAAAGTGGTCCGGCGCATTTCCTGGGGATCTGAACCCAGGACTCATCGCCCCAAGCTCGGACCGTGGCACCAAGTTGGCAGGGTTGTTATTGCAAAGGGTGATATGCAAGGCTGGTTGGCTTCAGCCCCCAAGATACTCCCTGGCCTGCGGAGAAAGAGAGAGAAAGGGAGAAGGATGCAGACTCGATTTCCCTTAAGTTTGCCTCCGAGAGCAGAACCTCTCCGGGGGATGAACGCTCCAATTGCCTGCATTACATCTTAGCTTGTTTTAAGTAAAGGCAACAATTAAAAAGGGAGCAGAGGCAAGAGAAGCAAGCCAGCCACACAAACTAATATTGGAAACATGGAAATGAGGTCAGGTTCGGCTCCGTCTCGGAATGCTCTCCGCATTATAGCTGGGATGGGAATTTTTGGACACATGTGCTAAAGATCTTGCAAAACTACAACTCCCAATTCCATCGCATTAGGCCAGGGCAGTTCAAATGGTGCCAAATTGCAGTAATTCCATGTTGCTGTGAATGTTCCGGGCTGCATTGGCTACCTTAATTAGCATTGAATGGCCTAGCAGTTTTCAAGGTCTGGCTTCTTACTGCCTGGGGGAATCCTTTGTTGGGAGGTGATTAGTTGGCCCAGATGAGTTCTTTCTCCCACCCTGGACATTCCACAGATATGTGTGAATGCTGCAACTGGCCATGTTGATTAGCACTGAATGGCCTAGCAGTTTTCAAGGTCTGGCTTCTTACTGCCTGGGGGAATCCTTTGTTGGGAGGTGATTAGTTGGCCCAGATGAGTTCTTTCTCCCACCCTGGCCATTCCACAGATATGTGTGAATGTTGCAACTGTCCACGTTGATTAGCACTGAATGGCCTAGCGGTTTTCAAGGTCTGGCTTCTTATTGCCTGAGGGAATCCTTTGTTGGAAGGTGATTAGTTGGCCCAGATGAGTTCTTTCTCTCACCCTGGACATTCCACAGATATGTGCGAATGTTGCAACTGGCAACGTTAAATAGCATTGAACGGCCTAGCAGTTTTTAAGGTCTGGCTTCTTATTGCCTGGGGGAATCCTTTGTTGGGAGGTGATTAGTTGGCCCAGATAAGTTCTTTCTCCCACCCTGGGCATTCCACAGATATGTGTGAATGCTGCAACTGGCCATGTTGATTAGCACTGAATGGCCTAGCAGTTTTCAAGGTCTAGCTTCTTACTGCCTGGGGGAATCCTTTGTTGGGAGGTGATTAGTTGGCCCAGTTTTTTCTCCCACCCTGGACATTCCACAGATGTGTGTGAATGTTGCAACTGGCCAGGTTGATTAGCACTGAATGGCCTAGCAGTTTTTTCTCCCACCCTGGACATTCCACAGAATGTTGCTACTGGCCACATTGAATAGCACTGAATGGCCTAGCAGTTTTCAAGGTCTGGCTTCTTACTGCCTGGGGGAATCCTTTGTTGGGAGGTGATTAGTTGGCCCAGATGAGTTTTTTCTCCCACACTGGACATCCCACACTGGCCACGTTGATATACACTGAATGGCCTAGCAATTTTCAAGGTCTGGCTTCTTACTGCCTGGGGAAATCCTTTGTTGGGAGGTGATTATTTGGCCCAGATGAGTTCTTTCTCCCACCCTGGACATTCCACAGATATGTGTGAATGCTGCAACTGGCCATGTTGATTAGCACTGAATGGCCTAGCAGTTTTCAAGGTCTGGCTTCTTACTGCCTGGGGGAATCCTTTGTTGGGAGGTGATTATTTGGCCCAGATGAGTTCTTTCTCCCACCCTGGACATTCCACAGATATGTGTGAATGCTGCAACTGTCCATGTTGATTAGCACTGAATGGCGTAGCAGTTTTCGAGGTCTGGCTTCTTACTGCCTGGGGGAATCCTTTGTTGGGAGGTGATTAGTTGGCCCAGATGAGTTTTTTCTCCCACCCTGGGCATTCCACAGATATGTGTGAATGTTGCAACTGTCCACGTTGATTAGCACTGAATGGCCTAGCAGTTTTCGAGGTCTGGCTTCTTACTGCCTGGGGGAATCCTTTGTTGGGAGGTGATTATTTGGCCCAGATGAGTTTTTTCTCCCACCCTGGGCATTCCACAGATATGTGTGAATGCTGCAACTGTCCACGTTGATATGCACTGAATGGCCTAGCAGTTTTCAAGGTCTGGCTTCTTACTGCCTGGGGGAATCCTTTGTTGGGAGGTGATTAGTTGGCCCAGATGAGTTCTTTCTCCCACCCTGGACATTCCACAGATATGTGTGAATGCTGCAACTGGCCATGTTGATTAGCACTGAATGGCCTAGCAGTTTTCAAGGTCTAGCTTCTTACTGCCTGGGGGAATCCTTTGTTGGGAGGTGATTAGTTGGCCCAGTTTTTTCTCCCACCCTGGACATTCCACAGATGTGTGTGAATGTTGCAACTGGCCATGTTGATTAGCACTGAATGGCCTAGCAGTTTTTTCTCCCACCCTGGACATTCCACAGAATGTTGCAACTGGCCACATTGAATAGCATGTAATGGCCTAGCAGTTTTCAAGGTCTGGCTTCTTACTGCCTGGGGGAATCCTTTGTTGGGAGGTGATTAGTTGGCCCAGATGAGTTCTTTGTCCCACCCTGGACATTCCACAGATATGTGTGAATGTTGCAACTGGCCATGTTGATTAGCATTGAATGGCATAGCAGTCTTCAAGGTCTGAATTCTTACTGCCTGGAGAAATCCTTTGTTGGGAGGTGATTTGTTGCCCCAGACGAGTTCTTTCTCCCACCCTGGACATTCCACAGATATGTGTGAATGTTGCTACTGGCCACGTTGATTAGCAATGAATGGCCTAGCAGTTTTCAAGGTCTGGCTTCTTACTGCCTGGGGGAATCCTTTGTTGGAAGGTGATTAGTTGGCCCAGATAAGTTCTTTCTCCCACCCTGGACATTTCACAGATATGTGTAAATGTTGCAACTGGCCATGTTGATTAGCATGTAATGGCCTAGCAGTTTTCAAGGTCTGGCTTCTTACTGCCTGGGGGAATCCTTTGTTGGGAGGTGATTCGTTGGCCCAGATGAGTTCTTTCTCCCACCCTGGACATTCCACAGATATGTGTGAATGTTGCTACTGGCCACGTTGATTAGCTATGAATGGCCTAGCAGTTTTCAAGGTCTGGCTTCTTACTGCCTGGGGGAATCCTTTGTTGGAAGGAAGGTGATTAGTTGGCCTACATGAGTTCTTTCTCCCACCCTGTACATTCCACAGATAAATATGAATGTTGCAACTGGCCACGTTGATTAACATTGAATGGCCTAGCCGTTTTCAAGGTCTGGCTTCTTACTGCCTAGAGGAATCCTTTGTTGGGAGGTGATTCGTTGGCCCAGATGAGTTCTTTCTCCCACAGATATGTGTGAATGGTGCAAATGACTTCTTGCACCTGTGAACTGCACATCCCATGAATCCACTGCATTAAGGATCACAGGAGTTGTAGTTTGGCAAAGTCTTCAGTCTCCTCTCCCAAAGAGTACTTGCACCTCACTGAACCACACACCCTATGAATCCATAGCACTGAGAATAATAGTTGTAGTTTGGGAGAGAAGGTTTTTGGCCTTCTCTCCCAAAGAATGCTGGTGCTTCATTGAACTACACATCCCATGATTTTCTTCCAAAGAGTTGGTGCTTCATTGAACTACAAATCTCATTAATCCATAGCATTAAGAATCAAGGGAGTTGTAGTTTGGCAAGGACTTATGCCTTTTCTCCCAAAGAGTTGGTACTTCATTGAACTACACATCCCATGATTTTCTCCCAAAGAGTTGGTGCTTCATTGAACTACAAATCTCATGAATCCACAGCATTAAGAATCACGGGAGTTGTAGTTTGGCAAAGAGTTATGTCTTTCCTCCCAAAGAGTGTTGGTGCTTCTTTGACCTATAAATCAGATGAATCCACAGCATTAAGAATCATGGGAGTTGTAGTTTGGCAAGGAATTATGCCTTTCTCCCAAAGAGTTGGTGCTTCATTGAACTACAAATCTCATGAATACATAGCATTAAGAATCAAGGGAGTTGTCTTTTCCCAAAGAGTGTTGGTGCCTTTTCTCCCAGCATTAAGAATCACGGGAGTGTTTTGGTGCTTTCCTCCCAAAGACTTACAAAAATCCCATGAATCCACAGCATTGAGAATCACGGGAGTTGTAGTTTGGCAAGGACTTATGCCTTTTCTCCCAAAGAATGCTGGTGCTTCATACGCATCCCATGAATCCACTGCATTAAGAACCATGAGAGTTGTAGTTTGGCAAAGACTTATGTCTTTCCTCCCAAGGAGTGTTGGTGCTTCATTGAACTACAAATCTCATGAGTCCATAGCATTAAGAATCAAGGGAGTTGTAGTTTGGCAATATCTTATGCCTTTTCCCCCAAGGAGTATTGGTGCTTCATTGACCTACAAATCTCATGAATCTATAGCATTAAGAATCACGGGAGTTGTAGTTTGGCAAGGACGTATGCCTTTTCTCCCAAAGAGTTGGTATTTCATTGAACTACAAATCTCATGAATACATAGCATTAAGAATCAAGGGAGTTGTAGTTTGGCAAGGTCTTATGCCTTTTCTCCCAAAGAGTTGGTGCTTCATTGAACTACACATCCCATAAACCCACAGCATTAAAATCACGAGAGTCATAGTGTTCCAATCCCATAAATCCATAATATTAAAATCATGAGAGTTATAGTTTGACCATCCCATAAATCCATAGCAATAAAAATCATGAGAGTTATAGTTTGACTATCCCATAAAACCATAGCAATAAAAATCATGGGAGTTGTAGTTTGACCATCCCATACATCCATAGCAATAAAAATCATGGGAGTTGTAGTTTGACCATCCCATACATCCATAGCAATAAAAATCACGGGAGTTGTAGTTTGACAAGGTCTTCAGCCAGCGAGGCATTTGGGTTGCCTGAGAGGCGAGTGGACCCTCTTGTGCCCTGATGGCTCCTTCTTGAGCTGCCCATCCTTGACGGGCGGGCGGGCACCTTGATTGCTTTTGACACCAATCTCACAACAAATTTAGCACCTCATTTCCCGGCCCGATCAAATATTCCACCTCGATTATCTCCCGGCCGCCGAGACGGGGCCTTTCGCATCCAAACGAGCGGAAAACACCTTCGCCGGACGTCAGATTCAATCAGCCTCACTCTCAGTGAAAAATATAAAAAAGGGGGTAAGCGGATGGTGGGAAGAGTCTCCCCAAGGTAAGAGAGAGACAGCCAAGGACAGGAGAGAATCGGAGAATCACTGGAAGAAACCCAAGAGCAATCTCGTTCCGCCACCGTGCAGGAAGACACCATCCAAGCCCTCCCGACAGATGGCCATCCAGAAAAGGACACTCCGCTAGACTCCCAGGCAGACTACAGCACTTATCAACAGGGTGTTCTTCCTCATGTTTAGGTGGGCTCTCTTCCCCTGCAGTGTGAACCCATGGCATCCGTAGGGATACCAAGGAGCTTGTTTATAAAGCCACTACCGTGTTTCCCGAAAGTATGACACCCCGATTGTAAGACGTATCGGGGTGTCAGAGGGGTCGGCTTATATAAGCCGTACCCGAAAGTAAGATCGTACCGCGAGGCGGCATGGCGTGGCTTCCTGGCTGGGCGACGGAGGCTCCCAGAGGGGCTCAAAGGGCCAGGAATCGTCCTCCTCTTCCTCCCAGCGGCGCCTTTCCCTCTCGCGGATCCGCCCCCTCCCTTCACTGAAGGGAGGAGGCGAGCTCGCCCGCTGGCGAGAGGGAAGAAAGTGCTGGCGAGTCCCGCCCGCACGGCGACTCAGGCGTCTTTCCCGCGCCACGCCGCCCGCACTCCAAACACGAGGCGGGCGGCGGCGAAAACGCCTGAGTCGCCGTCGGGCGGACTCCGCCGGCCGGCTCCTCCCTCTCGCGCGGATCGCCCCTCCCTTCACTGAAGGGAGGAGGCGGAGCCGCCGCCAGCGAGAGGAGAAGGCGCCGGCGAGTCCCCGCCCGCCGGCGATTCAGGCGTCTTTCCCCCGCCGCCCCGCTCGCCCGTGCTCCAAACACGGCGGGGCGTCGGCGAGCGCCTGAGTCGCCGTGCGGGCGGGACTTCCGCCGGCGCCTTCTCCCTCTCGCTGGCGGCGGCTCCGCCCCTCCTCCCTTCAGTGAAGGGAGGGGGGCGAATCCGGTGAGAGGGAAAGGCGCCGCTGGGAGGAAGAGGAGGAGGATGGAAGGCGCCGCTGGAAGGAAGAGGAGGACGATTCCGGGCCCCTTTTGAGCCCCTCTGGGAGCCTCTCGTCGCCCAGCCAGGAAGCCACGCCATGCCGCCCGCAGTAAGTCTTACTTTCGTCTTACTTTCGAGGTACCGTGCGCCCAATATAAGACGTGCCCGAAAGTAAGCCGTAGTGGGGATTTTGGAGGTCAAAAGAAAGTAAGACGCTGTCTTACTTTCGGGGAAACACGGTAGCTGTGCCCGGCACGCGTTGCTGTGCCCTATTTAGGAGATGCGAGAAAGTCTGAGTATGTAAGGGTTGGAATTGTTGATAGTTATGGTGTTGTTGGGGCCCTGGCTGTGTCGTTGTGGGTTGTTCTGGTGGGTGGGATGTTGAAGTTCTGGGGAGTTGTCGGTGTGTGGTGTTGCTGGCGTTCTGCATAGCTTGCGGATATACAATTTTTTTGTCTTTCCGTCTGCTGTGTTGATGTAGATGTTGATGCTTGTGTGGGTGGGGTACTTTGGAAGTGAGTGGAGGTACTTGAAATCCTATCCTCCATGGTGTGCCCTCCTCTAAACTGCAGTTGGATGGAGTGTGGGTCATGGGGGCATTGTGTGCCAAGTTGGGTCTTTATCGGTCTTGGTTCTGGGCCACAGTGGTCTGTGGGGAATGAAGGGTTTGAAAGTACTACAAATCCCATAATCCATGGGGGTACATCAAATCCCATCATCCATGGTCCACCCTCCTCCAAACTGCAGTAGAATGTAGCGTGGGTCATAGAGGCTCTGTGTGCCAAGGTAGGTTACTGTCAATTCAGGCCATACACAATGTCCCATGAGCTGAGGCCTAGTCAGGAAAATCAAGTTAATGAAGCCTTACTGTCAATTCAGGCCATACACAATGTCCCATGAGCTAAGGCCTAGTCGGGAAAATCAAGTTAATGAAGCCTTACTGTCAATTCAGAGCGTAAACAGCATCCCATTAAGTGAGGCCTAGTCAGGGAGATCAAGTTAAGGAAGACTTACTGTCAATTTGGGGCGTGGTCAGTGATTTGTAGGGGGTTTAATTTTCTGTGGGAAGTGAATTGGGTGTTTGTTTTGGCGACTGCCTCAGGCCTTTGCCTTATCCTCCTCTGCCAGTTTATTATGGGTCGGAATGTTCATGTTGGCTGCCAATAGGCGTTATGCAAATACTCCCTCATTGGCAGCCAATCATGTTGTCAGAATGTAGAGGCCAGGAGATTCGTTGGCAGCCGCGGAGGACGCTGGGAAATGTAGGGTTTTTTGTATCGTTGTTTTGGGGGCCTTCTAGGTTTTGGGAGGGGGGATTTTATTTGCTAAAAACCTACCTAGCCTGAGGCCTATTTCTGTTGGCAAGTTTGGTGTCTCTGCCTTGTAAGGTTTCCCTGCCTAGGACGGTCGTTCCATGACGGGACCTCCTTTATATAATAGAATGTCCTCCCAACCGTGCTATACGCCTGCGAAACGTGGACTGTCTAGAGACGTCACACTCAACTCCTGGAAGTCCAGGGCCTGCTAACACCTCCCAAAAAGGATTCCCCCAGGCAGGAAGCAGCCAGGCTTTGAAGTTGCAAGGCTATTCAATGCTAATCAAGCTGGCCCATGTCAACATAATAATAACTAGCTGTACCCGGCCACGCGCTGCTGTGGCTTTTTCTCTTTCCTGTGTCCCAGTCTGTATATATGTGTTTTGTGTGTGTATGTATGTATATATATGGATTTGTGTCTATGTGTACATATGTGTGTGTGTATATGTGTGTAGTTATGTATATGTGTATATGTATATGCGTGTATATGTGTGTACTTATGTATATGTGTTTTTTGTATATGTATATGCGTGTATATGTGTAGATGTGTGTAAGTACAGATGTGTGTATGTATGTGTGCATGCGTATATTTCAGTGCATGTATATATTAGGCATGGTTTAGAACCCAAAAATAGGAAATCGAAAATCTAATGGGGGGTTGATTAGTAACAAAAAAATTCCAAAAATTTCTAAAATGTAACAATTACTAACGAAATTCGTTAGTAGTTTGTATCTCAGCGCATGCGCATTCAGATGAGTTTTGGCCTACAACTCCCAGAAATCCTAACAGCTGGTAAATTGGCTGGGATTTCTGGGAGTTGTGGGCCAAAACAATAAATCACACTGAATTCTAGATGGGACTCTCCAAATAGGAAGGAGGGAGAGGAAGGAGGGAGGGAGGGAGGGGTATTCCATTCTTGGAAGCAGCAAAAGAAAAGGAGGAGGAGCCCCCCTGGCTCCTCGCTGCCTCTCTCTCACCCGATCCCGAGGAGCGAGGGCCCAAGTTTGCCCAGGCTGGTCATATACCATTCTATGCACATGCAATAATACAGCAGTAATAACAATGGGTATAAGAAGAGGTAAAATTCAAACCGAGTATTCTGACTGGTCCCTCCTCATGCGGTGCAAACGGGCTCTTCTCTGTGAGCCCGGGAAGAAAGCCAGCGTTTTCTGCTTGGGTGCACACACATACATATTCTTTGGGGGATTTGCTGCAGAATCTTCTCTATGAGCCCGGGATTCTGCAGCAAATCCCCCAAAGAATATGTATGTGTGTGCTCCCAAGCAGCAAACGCTGGCTTTTCGGGCTAATTTCCGGGCTAATAAGAGAAGAGCCCGTTTGCACCGCATGAGGAGAGACCAGTCAGAATACTTCGGTTTGAATTTTACCTCTTGTTATTGTTATTACTGCTGTATTATGCATGTGCATGGAATGTAGGTATGACCAGTTGGATTACTAATATTAGGCACTTACAGTAGCATTCATTCTATGATACATTAGGTTGGTTTCTCACCCCAATACTCTTTGATGCTTTAGATCCTGGCAGGCAGGAGAGGCAGGGAAGCCTGGAAAAATGTAAACAGAGAGGTTTACTCAGAAGTAAATTCACAAAGGAGGGCCCTTCATCCAAAGTGCCCTCCTTTACAGATTTACTTCTGAGTAAACCTCTCTGTTTACATTTTTTCCAGGCTTCCAGCCGAAAGAAGGAGCGAGTTTAGGGCTTGCCTTGCCATAATACTTATTGGCAGGGAGGCGGGAGGGTGGTGAGAGAGAAGGAGGGTGCCCCCCCCCCCCCCCGGACGACCGAATAACGACACTTAAGAAAATCCTGGCCCCCGAAGTTCGAAAAGAAAGTCCACTTCCTGGTTGGCGTTCCAGGTGCGGAAATACTCAAAAGTAGCATTTCTTACGAATTTCTTACGAAACGAATCATTTTCATAACTTTTTTCTCATGCCTAGTATATATGTATGTGTATATGTGCATGTCTATATGTACATATCTGTGTGCATGTGGCAAAGACCAACAGTAACATCGCTTCCTGCCTTTTATACTTTCTTTCTTCCCTCTCCCCCTCATCCCTCAGCTTTTCTCTTCTCTGTCTTCTCCTTCCCTTCCTTCTTTCCTTTCCCTCCATCCTGCCATCCCTCCCCTTTCTGTTTCAGTTCTTGCTCCCCTTGTCTCCCTCCCTCCATTCCCTCCCTCCCTTTTCCCCCTTCCTTTTGCTAGTCCCAGCTTCTATGTTTTGGATTGCCTTTTATTACCTGTCTGCTTTGCATAACGGCTCTGAGTGGCCAGCACCACCAACATTCTGACACTATAAACTGCCAGAGGGGGGTGGCTCCCAGCTTCTACATTCTAACCGAGGGAGTATTTGCATAATGTCTCTAATTGGCCAGCTCCACCAACATTCCAACACTGTAAACTGCCAGAGGGAGGTGGTGTGTGGGATCATGGGAGTTGTAGTCCATGATGGTTTTTTGGATTTGTGGCCGTTGGTTCTTTTTGGGGGGGTGTTGTGGTATGCATACCATACCTTGTAGGTTTTCTGGGTATGTGGGCTGTTTTTGTGTGTCTGCCTTGTGTGGTTTCTTTGTCTATAAGACAGGAACCACCACATGAAGGATTATATATATATATAGATAATAATAACTATTATTGTTATTATTTATTTATACCCCACCACCATCTACCCAAGGGGACTCGTGGCGGCTTACATGAGGCCAAGCCCAATAACACATCAGTAAAACAACACAGCAGCAAACAATAAAACAGTACAATCAATATAACTCACATATAAGCAATAACACAACAAATTAAAACCTTATGGCCGGGACAGAGGTAATATATTAAAATTTTAAAATAAATAAACACTGGGCGCAAACAGAGGTAGGATGTATCTAAGCAGGAGGGTTTTAAGGATGATGTGGGGAGATCAACACAACAGGTAGTTAAAGCGCTTCAGAGGACATTTTGCAGGGAATTGGTCAGAGCAGGGCGTTGTTTCCTTTATTCAGGGAAGGCACACTGGAATAGCCACGTTTTCAGGCTCCTCCTAAAGACTGTCAATGTGGGGGCTTGTCTGATATCCTTGGGGAGTGAGTTCCAGAGTCCGGGGGGCCACCACAGAGAAGGCCCTGTCCCTCGTCCCCACCAACAGCGCCTGCGAAAGGGGCGTGAGCGAGAGCAGGGCCTCTCTAGATCAGTGTTTTTCAACCTTTTTTGAGCCGCGGCACACTTTTTACATTTACCAAATCCTGGGGCACACCACCAACCAAAATGACACAAAATGACACTCTTAACACAGTAATACATATAGTTAATATGTTTTTAAATGTATTTACATAAGAACATAAGAACATAAGAAGAGCCATGCTGAATCGGACCTCAGCCCATCTAGTCCAGCATTCTGTATCACACAGTGGCCCACCAACACGGACCCAGAAGGGAGGGCAAAACCCTAACCTGCTCCCGACCCCCCACAACCAGTACCCAGGGAAATCCTGCCTACCTCAACCAACTCCGAGGTGGCACTTGAATGTCCTTTTCAGTAACTACCGATACACTTGGTATCCATGAATCTGTCTAATCCTGCCTTGAAGTTGTTCAGGCTGACAGCTGTCACAACCTCTTCTGGAAGTGAGTTCCATAACCCAATGACCCTCTGGGTGAAGAAATATTTCCCTTTATTAGTCCTAATTTTCCTACCTTGAGCTTCAGGAGTGCCCCCTAGTCCTAGTGTTTTGTGACAAAGAAAATAGTTTTTCTTTATTCACCTTTTCTATCCCATGCATGATTTTATACACTTCGATCAAGTCACCTCTTAGACGCCGTCTTTCAAGGCTGAAAAGACCAAGGCGTTGCAACCTGGTTTCATAAGGGAGCCGCTCCATCCCTTGGATCATTTTTGTTGCCCTTCTTTGTACCTTTTCCAGTTCCGTTATATCCTTCTTGAGGTGCGGTGACCAGAATTGTACACAGTACTCCAAATGTGGCCTTACCATCGATTTGTAGAGAGGTAATACAACATTTGCTGACCTATTTTCGATTCCCTTCCTGATCATGCCTAGCATAGAATTTGCTTTTTTCACTGCTGCTACGCACTGGGTTGACATCTTCATTGAGCTGTCCACCAAAACCCCAAGATCCCTTTCCTGGTTTGTCTCGGAAAGCTTTGACCCCATCAATTTGTAGGTGTAGTTGGGGTTCTTTGCCCCGATGTGCATGACTTTACACTTGTTTAGGTTAAATGCATTTGCCACTTTGTTGCCCATTCACTCAATTTCGAGAGATCTTTCTGGAGCTCTTTACAGTCAGTTTCATTTTTAACTACCCTGAACAATTTAGTGTCGTCTGCAAACTTTGCTACCTCAGAATTCACTCTACATCCAGGTCATTAATGAATAAATTAAAAAGTAACGGACCCAAAACTGAACCTTGGGGTACGCCACTCCTCACCTCTTTCCACCCAGAGAAATGTCCGTTTATTACCACCCTTTGTTTCCTACAGTTTAGCCAGGTTCCAATCCAGGACAAGACCTGTCCCCTGATTCCATGGCTGAAGAGCTTATTTAGGAGCCTTTGGTGAGGGACTTTGTCAAAAGCCTTTTGAAAGTCAAGGTAAACAATATCGACTGGGTCCCTTTTATCTATGTGTTTATTTACACCTCAAAGAATTCTAACAAGTTAGTAAGACATGATTTGCCTTTGCAGAAACCATGTTGATTTTCCTTCAGCAATGCCTGTTCTTCTATGTGCTTGGTAATTTTTTTCTTTAATAATGGTTTCCATCACTTTGCCTGGAACTGAGGTTAGACTGACTGGTCTATAATTTCCTGGATCACCCCTGGATCCTTTCTTGAAGATCGGAGTTACATTTGCCTCCCTCCAGTGTGAAACCTGGGCCTGTTTCGATGAACACAACATAGATATCCTGGCAGGAATGGCAGAAAGACACAAACTTCCCACACAGAACTCCCATAACCAAGAGAAAATACTATAAGGGTTTGGTGGGCATTGACCTTAAGTTTTGGAGTTGTAGTTCGCCTATATCCAGAGAGCACTGTGGACTCAAACAACGTTGGATCAGGACCAAATTTGGCATGAATACTCAATATGCCCAAATCTGAACACAGATGGAGTTTGGGGAAAATAGACCTTGACATTTGGGAGTTACAGTTTCTGGGATTTATAGTTAACACACAATAAAAGAGCATCCTGAACTCTTGCAACAATGGAATTGAACCAAACTTGGCATATTGAACTCTCATTACCAACAGAAAGTACTGAAAGGGTTTGCTTGGGAAAAAGTGTTTGGCGGGGGGGTATTGGAGGTTCCAATTTCCCACGGCACACCTGATGATCGCTCACGGCACCCTAGTGTGCCACGGCACACTGGTTGAGAAACACTGCTCTAGATGATCTGAGAGATCTCCTGGGTTCGTAAACAGAAATGCGGTCACGTAGGAAGGCAGGTCCCAAACCGTTCAGGGCTCTGTAGGTAAGAACCTGCACCTTGAATTGGGACCGGAAGATGAACGGCAGCCAATGGAGATCCTTAAACAGGGGGGTTGACCGCTCCCTGTAGGATGCCCCAGTTAGCAATCTGGCTGCCGCCCATTGGACCAATTGAAACTTCCGGGCCGCCTTCAAGGGCAGCCCTATGTAGAGTGCATTACAGTAGTCCAATCTGGACGTGACTAAGGCATCGACCACCGTGGCCAGATCCGACTTCACGAGGTACGGTCGCAGCTGGCGCACGAGTTTTAGTCGTGCGAAGGTCCTCCCAGCCACCGCCGACGCCTGGGCTTCAAGCGTTAGCGGCGAGTCTAGGACTTCAGGGGGAGTGCAACCCCAACAAGCACAGGTTGCCACCCTATATCCCGATCCGGCTTACGATCGACCAGGAGGACCTCTGTCTTGTCGGGATTGATCTTCAGCTTATTCATCCTCATCCAGATAGTCACAGCAGCCAGGCATCCGTCCACACACTTGCTTCCACCCTGACTTTCCAGCCTCATGTACAGAGGAGGAATTCTTGGAGGCTACAGACAATGCCGTTGCTGTTGCCCGTTTCTGGTCAAAAGATATTTAGCCGCCCGCACACCTTCTATTTTAATCAGTTTTAAACTAATTTATGCAATGCTTTTGATACGAAATAAAAAAACTTTCCATAGATATATCAACCCCACATGCCTAGTTTCCTTCAGACCTCACAACCTTGAGAATGCCTGCCATAGATGTGGGTGAAACGTCAGGAGAGAATGCTTCCGGAACCCACAGCAATCCTGAGAAGGAATATATCCCCTCATCTCACTTTGATCTTGGAACACATCCTCGGAACACGCACACACACACACACACTCCATATTCAAGCAGGAAAATATCCCCCTGGAGGTTTTTCAACAGAGGCTGGATGGCCATCTGTCAGGAGTGCTTTGATTGTGTTCCTGCATGGCAGAATGGGAGCTTGGCTAGGTTTTTGTCTCTTCCCATTCTTTGACGACGAAGTGGCAACGCGGAAAGTACTTTCGCGGAGGGAGTGTGTGCCACACCATTTATATTTATGTTTTTTATTTATATTTAATTGTTCTTGCCACGCTCATAAATGATTTTTTACATGGCTTTAAAAGATTGATGCGTTAATACAACCGCTTAGCTAATTGTTTATTAATTTTTAATCCGCGCTCCATGTTTTGACTCGTGTTTGGAGCCACCTTAGGTCCCATTCAGGAGAACGGAGATATTAAATTAGTTATTAATAGCCATCAATTATTAACAATAATTAAGATAAGAAAGAAACAATACGGCTACTGGTAAAATCAGCAAGTTGAATGGAGCTGGATCTGTAATGGGAGGTTATTAGGCTTTCTATTAATTGGGGTTGTTTTTTTAATTACAGTTAGTATGAGGGAATCAGAGTTCTTTTTTGTGCATTAATTAGGTTGCATTTGTATTACTAATATGTTATAGTTTTAGTTTAGTTAGATAAACATATATGTGTGTGTATGTGTACACACATATACATATGTATACATACATATGTGTACATACATATATACACATACACACATACACATACATATATACTGTACATGTATACATACATATGTGTACATACATACATATATACACATATACACATATATACATACACATACATATATACATGTATACTTACATATGTGTACATACATACAGTATATACACATATATACACATATATGCATACACATACATACATGTATACATACATATGTGTACATACATATATACACATATACACATATATATACACATACTAGCTGTACCCGGCACGCGTTGCTGTGCCCTTTTTAGGAGATGCGAGAAAG
Source organism: Anolis apletophallus (assembly GCA_030556195.1). Taxonomy (NCBI): domain Eukaryota; kingdom Metazoa; phylum Chordata; class Lepidosauria; order Squamata; family Anolidae; genus Anolis; species Anolis apletophallus. The sequence continues at coordinate 12,554,721 of JARBWK010000019.1, forward strand.
TCCAATCATCCACAGTGTGCCCTCCTCTAAACTGCAGTTGGATGGAGTGTGGGTCATGGGGGGCATGGTGTGCCAAGTTGGGTCTTTATTGGTCTTGGTTCTGGGCCACAGTGGTCTGTGGGGAATGATGGGTTTTGAAGTACTACAAATCCCGTTTTCCATGGTGGTACTTCAAGTCCCAACATGCATGGTCGGGGCTCTGTGTGCCAAGGTAGGTTACTGTAAATTCAGGCCATACACAATGTCCCATGAGCTGAGGCCTAGTTAGGAACAGCAAGTTAATGAAGCCTTACTGTCAATTCAGGCCATACACAATGTCCAATGAGCTGAGGCCTAGTCGGGAGAATCAAGTTAATGAAGTCTTACTGTCAATTCAGGCCATACACAATGTCCAATGAGCTGAGGCCTAGTCGGGAGAATCAAGTTAATGAAGCCTTACTGTCAATTCAGGCCATACACAATGTCCAATGAGCTGAGGCCTAGTCGGGAGAATCAAGTTAATGAAGTCTTACTGTCAATTCAGAGCGTAAACAGCTTCCCAGTAAGTGAGGCCTAGTTAGGGAAATCAAGTTAATGAAGTCTTACTGTCAATTTAGAGCGTAAACAGCTTCCCAGTAAGTGAGGGCTAGTTAGGAAATCTAGTTAATGAAGCCTTACTGTCAATTTTGGGCGTGGTCTGTGATTTTTTTGGGTGTAAATTTTAGGTTGGAAGTGATTTGGGTGTTTGTGTTGGGGATTGGCTCAGGCCTTTTCCTTATTCTGTTTTGGCAGTTTATTATGGATCGGAATTTTCATGTTGGCTGGCCAGTGCAGCAGTTATGCAAATCCGCCCTTATTGGCAGCCAATCATGTTGTTCAGAATGTAGAGGCTGGGTGAGTCTTTGGCTGCCCCGGAGGATGCTGGTAAATGTAGTTTTATTTTTATTCGTTGTTTTGGGGGCCTTTTAGATTTTGGGGGGGAAAGTTTCTTTGCTACAAACGTACCTTGCTTGAGGCCTATTTCTGTTGGCAAGTATTGTGTTTCTGCGTTGTATGGTTTCTTTGTTTGAGGTATACATCACATGACGTGAACCCATTTATATAATAGATATACATACACATACATACATATGTGTACATACATATACATACACACACATACATACCAGGCATGGGCAAACTTCTGCCCTCCAGTTGTTTTGGACTTCAACTCCCACAATTCCTAACAGCATCTGAACACTGGCAGAAAGGGGTTGGACTAGATGACCTTTAGGGTCCCCTTCCAATTCTATTGTTGTTGTTGTGCTTTTGGTTATTGTTGTGCTTGTGGTTGTTGTTGGAGTTTGCCTTCTCTAAAAGGCCACTTTAGAAGGGTCTTGCGATGGTGGCTCCGAACACTGGCAGAAAGGGGTTGGACTAGATGACCTTTAAGGTCCCCTTCCAACTCTGTTGTTGTTGTTGTTGTTTTTGAAGTTTGCCTTCTCCAGAAGTCCACCTTAGAATGGTCCCGGAATGGTGGATCCGAACATTGGCCTAAAGGATTGGATTAGATGGCCTTTAGGGTCTCCTTCCAACTCTGTTGTTGTTATTGTTGTGCTTGTGGTTGTTGTTGGAGTTTGCCTTCCCTAAAAGGCCACTTCAGAAGGGTCTTGCGATGGCGGCTCCTCCCACTAGCAGAAAGGGGTTGGACTAGATGACCTTTAGGGTCCCCTTCCAACTCTGTTGTTGGTTTTGAAGTTTGCCTTCTCTAAAAGGCCACCTTAGTCCTGTAATGGTGGATCCAAACACTGGTAGAAAGGGGTCAGACTAGATGACCTTTAGGGTCCCCTTCCAATTCTATTGTTGTTGTTGTGCTTGTGGTGATTGTTGTGCTTGTGGTTGTTGTTGGAGTTTGCGTTCTCTGAAAGACCACCTTAGTCGGGTCCTGTGATGGTGAATCCAAACATGGATAGAAGGGGGTTGGACTAGATCAGTGTTTCCCAACCAGTGTGCCGGGGCACACTAGTGTGCCGTGAGCGATCATTAGGTGTGCCGTGGGAAATTGGAACCTCCGGGGGAGAGTCTAGTGTGTTGAAGGATAAAAACCCTAAGAAACCTACCCTGATAAAGGCACAAAATTACAACCCCTCCCCTCCCCACCTGTTGTCTACTTGGTCTCTCCCTCTCCATGCATTGGGAAGGCCCGCCTCCCTTTCCCCAAGTAGAGACTTTCTCTTGCCTCCTGGGGGTTCTGTGTGGAAAGTTCGGCCCAGTTCTATCATTGGTGGGGTTTGGAATGCTCTTTGATTGTAGGGGAACTATAAATCCCACAATACAAAAAAGCTGAGGGCTACACCTTATAATATACTGAAAGCAATTCAGGTGGATGTATCAATAAATCAATCAATAAACAAGAGTTATCAAAAATAGTATCTATTCGCTAGTACACTGTTACAGTACATAATCCACAGTGGGGACAACGATTAGGACATACAGGTACAGCGAAATTACACAGTGGTACATATATCAATGGGAAATCACATCAGAGCAAGTAAGAAGCCAGTGGGAGGCCGTTTCGTCTTAAGGACTCCTTCAGAGGCTTGTCTAGATGGGCGACCTCAATTGAGTCAAGTCTTGGCGAGGCAGGAAATGGTCCGTCCTCCATGCCACTTGAAAAGTCCTTAAGACGAAACGGCCTCCCGCCGGCTTGGGGGTGAGCTCCTGCCGTCAGGCAACCCCCCCCCCCCATTGCTCCCTCACTATGGTGGGACGAGCGTGGGGCAGCTTTTCCCTCCACTGCACTGGCAGCTTGGATATCTCCTTAGACGCTAGCCCAACCGTGATTGAACTACAAGGACCACAGTCCTCCGCGGCCAGCCACTAACGACGCCGCGCCTGCGCACAACTTACACCTCTCGGAGCTAGCGTCGTCGCAGACTACAACGACCAGCTAACCTTGCGGTTACTGTCTAGCGCATGCGCACTGCATGCCTTAGGACCCAGTACTCTGCTCCGTCCATTGCGGGTTTCTATCCTGGTCCCTGCCAGATTACTATCCTCCACACGGACATTGCTCTTTAACAGGGACTCAGGACGTGAGATAGCACACTAGGTTCTCTCACCTAACTAATACTTTACTTTAGTTCATGACTTCATACAATGTTATTGTTTACTGTAAATTCTTACTTGCTCTGATGTGATTTCCCATTGATATATGTACCACTGTGTAATTTCGCTGTACCTGTATGTCCTAATCGTTGTCCCCACTGTGGATTATGTACTGTAACAGTGTACTAGCGAATAGATACTATTTTTGATAACTCTTGTTTTTTGATTGATTTATTGATACATCCACCTGAATTGCTTTCAGAACTATAAATCCCAGCAACTACAACTCCCAAATGTCAAGATCTATTTACCCTATTTACCCTCCATCAGTGTTCATATTTGGGCATATTGAGTATTCCTGCCAAGTTTGGTCCTGATCCAACATTGTTTGAGCCCACAGTGCTCTCTGGATATAGGTGAACTACAACTCCCAAAACTCAAGGTCAATGCCCACCAAACTCTTATAGCATTTTCTCTTGATTATGGGAGATCTGTGTGGGAAGTTTGTGCCATTCCTGCCAGGATATCTATGTTGTGTTCATCGAAACAGGCCCAGGTTTCACACTGAGTGTATAAATACGTTCTAAAAACGTATTAACTATATGCATTACTGTGTTAGAGTGTCATTTTGTGTCATTTTGGTTGGTGGCGTGCCCCAGGATTTTGTAAGTGTAAAAAATGTGCCGGGGCTCAAAAAAAGGTTGAAAATCACTGGACTAGATGACCTTTAGGGTCCCCTTCCAACTCTGTCTAGAAGATTTAATGGAAAATAAATTATTCAGATCTAAATAAATGCTAATTTTGGCCTCCCTCCACAGTCCGACTGCCCACCCTTCCTCTGGGTTGAGAGGCAAGGGGGCTTTTCAGAAAATGTCAACTCCTCCAGGGAATCCAGGGCTCCTCCGAGTGAGAGCGTTTGTAGTTCTCTGCGAGCGATTAAGCAGGACAAGGGGATGACAAGAGGCGAACAAGCTAGCTGGAGGAAAAAGAGGGAACGGAGGAATCCGGGGAAAGAAATGATCTGACTCATTAAGGAAGGTGCCGAAGACAAGTGGACTGGGAATGATTCCGCTTATGAGAGAGGTAACTCTAGAATGGGAAGAGACCCCCAAGGGCTATCGAGACCAGCGGTTCTCAACCTTTCTAATGCCATGACCCCTTTATAAGGTTCCTCATGTCGTGGTGACCCCCCAACCATATTGTCGTTACTACTTCATAAATAATTTTGCTACTCTTACGAATTCTAATGCCAATATCTAATTTGCAGGATGTATTTCCATTGTTACAAATTGAACATAATTACAGCATAGTGATTAATCACAAAAACAATATGTATGGGGGAGTATGGACAACGGATGATGGGATTTGCAGTACCTTCCATCGATTCAGCTCTGACTTCCACAGACCACTGAGACCCCCACAAATTACAGAACTGGACCAAACTTGGCACAGAGAACCCGCATGACCCACAGAAAAGATTGGAGGGGTTTGGGAGGAATTGGCAGTGATTTACAGGAGATGTAGTTCACCTCCATACGGAGAACACTATGAACCCAAACGACTGTGCTTTTGGACCAAACGTGATACAAATACTCATTATGCCCAAATTTGAACACTGGTAGAGTTTGGGGAAAACAGATCTTGACATTTGGGAGTTGCAGTTGCTGGGATGTATAGTTCCCCTGTCATCAAAGAGCATTCTGAAATCCAGCAAAAATTGAATTGAACCACACTTGGCATACAGAACTCCCATGACCAACAGAAGTTTGGGGAACTGATCTTTCTTTCTGGGAGTTGTAGTTCTGAGCTTGGAAGGGCAGAAGGACCAGGCAGGAAAAGCTTCCCCAGGCAGCAAGGCCTTGCGGAGGAAGCCCTCTGCACGCGCCTTTTCCTCCAAGCTCCTCCTCTTTGCTACCCACAGCCCTGTGGTAAGAGGAGGAGCCAGCTGGGAGCGTCTAGCTTTTTGGCTGGCACAGGGGGTCGGCAGCCGTTTTTGAGGGGGCGGGGCCAACCAAGGCGGCTTTGTGACCCCCTGAAAATGGCCCCGTGACCCCCCCTGGGGGTCGCGACCCCCAGGTTGAGAACCGCTGATCTAGACCAGTGCTGTCCAACTTCTGGCGGGTCCAGGGCCGGATAAGAGGTCACTGATGACCTGCGGGGCCGCTTGGCCCCGCCCCCAGGCCCCGCCCCCAGCCCAGGCCCCTCCCTCCCTAAAGCCGCCGAAAAAGGAGGAGTAGGCGGCGCCAAGAGCAGCGTCACAGGCCTGGCGTGACGCGCTGCTCTTGGCACCGCCAACTCCTCCTTTTGGGCGCCCCCTCCTTCCTAGGCCGGGGGAGCCGCCAGAGGAGGGAGGCGGGCGCCAAGAGCAGCGCGTCACGCCAGGCCTGTGACGCTGCTCTTGGCGCCGCTTCTGCCCTTTTAAGGATCCCCGGCCCTAGGAAGGGAGGGCGCCGAAAAAGGGCAGAAGGCGGCGCCAACGGCAGCGTCACAGGCCTGGCGTGACGCGCTGCCCCTTGGGCACCACCTACTCCTTTTGGCGGCTCCCCGGCCTAGGAAGGGAGGGGGCACCGAAAGGAGGAGTAGGCGGTGCCAAGGGGCAGCGCGTCACGCCAGGCCTGTGACGCGCTGCTCTTGGCACCGCCTACTCCTCCTTTTCGGCGCCCCCGCCCTAGGTAGGGAGGGGGGGGCGCCGAAAAGGAGGAGCTAGCTCTCTTCCTCCTCCCTGCCCCACCTCCCCCTCCCCCCCGGCCGCCATTTTTTTTTAAAAAATCGATTTTTTTAAAAAAATTAAAAATGGCGGCTGAGGGCATAGGTGGGGCCGTGTCTAACAGGCTACGGGGCGGGATCCGGCCCCGGGGCCAGTTGGACAGCCCTGATCTAGACCAACCTCCACCATGCAGAAAGACACAACTCATTCACCCATGTGAAGTGAATGTCTGCTCTCTGTTGAAACACAACCAACAAGAGGGGATGGGCATGCAAAGACTATCATGTCCAACCATCGCAATAATACATAGCTGTGTAATGGACATCCAAAGACCATCTAGTCCAAACATTGCCATAAAGTGTGACGATTGGTGGGTATGCAAAGACTTATCAAGCCCAGGGGTCGGGAACCTATGGCTCGCGAACCAGGTGTGGCTCTTTTGATGATTGCATCTGGCTTGCAGATTTTGGCTTTTCAGATAAGACCAATGCTGGAGCAATCCCCAAACAATACGGTCACGAAAGTGGTGTGTAAATAAAGCCCTACAATGCTCCCAGGCTCCGCGGGAAGCCAGAGAAGAACGGAATTCACATGAGGCTGGTGCGGAGGACCAAAGCAATCAATCGCCGAATGGGGGTTGGAGGAACGCTCTAGGCAAGCATCTAGTCCAACTATCACCCTAAAACAGTATTTTTCAACCTTTTTTGAGCCGCGGCACATTTTTTACATTGACAAAATCCTGGGGCACACCACCAACCAAACGGACACAAAATGACACTCTTAACACAGTCATACATATAGTTAATATGTTTTTAAATGTATTTCTACACTCAGTGTGAAACCTGGGCCTGTTTCAATGAACACAATATAGATATCCCAGAAAGACACACACGAAGGTCTTGCTCAACAGGTGTCAGTCTCTCTCTGTGTTTAGTTTTTATTGCAGTCAAGCTAGGGAAGCTCATCTTACACAGATATGTGGTTGAAAACGGGAGCAATGTCAAAATAGACCAACAGAAAATACTGGTGGGCATTAACCTTGAGTTTTGGAGTTGTAGTTCACCTATATCCAGAGAGCACTGTGGACTCAAACAATGTTGGATCAGGACCATACTTGGCATGAATACTCAATATGCCCAAATGTGAACACAGATGGAGTTTGGGGAAAATAGACATTGACATTTGGGAGTTACCGTTTTTGGGATTTATAGTTAACACACAATCAAAGAGCATCCTGAAGTCTTGCAACAATGGAATTGAACCAAACTTGGCATATTGAACTCTCATTACCAACAGAAAGTACTGAAAGGGTTTGCTTGGGAATTGACCTTGAGTTTGGAAGTTGTAGTTCACCTACACCAAGAGAGGACTGTGGACTCAAACAATGTTATGTTATGTTGTTGTTTGTTTTCTATCCAGAATCACAATGTTGGAAGGAGGCTCACCACTTTAAGGTCCCTAAAACAGGCATGGGAAAACTTCGGCCCTCTGGGTGCTTTGGACTTCAACTCCCACCATTCCTAACAGCCTGAGGCCCTTTCCTGCTTAAGTGGCTGGGGGGGGAAAAGGGCCTGAGGCTGCTAGGAATGGTGGGAGTTGGAGTCCAAAACACCTGGAAGGTCCAAGTTTGCCCATGCCAGCTTTCGACAGAGACCTCTTCCTCCCCCTTCCCCTCAGCCCAACACTTACTTTTTCTTCTCCACTTGGGCTCCCTTCTTCCCAGCCTCGCTCTGCTGGCTTTGCCTCGCTTTGCTCACGCTGTTGCTTCTGCCGCCATTTTGATCCGAGGGGGCAGCGTGAGCGTGTTAAGGAGGGGAGGGGGGAGGAAGGAAGACATGGGGCAAGTCTGCACAGTAGCACCTGCACAGGTCACGTCTTCCTCCCTCCCACTCCCCTCCCGAACACACTCGTATCAAAATGGCGGCAGAAGCGGCAGCATGAGAAAAGCAAGCAGAGCGAGGCTGGGAAGAAGGGAGCCCGAGTGGAGAAGAAAAAGTGTTCGGCAGGAGGGGGAAGTGTATTGGAAGTTCCCATTTCCCACGGCACACCTGATGATCGCTCAAGGCACACTAGTGTGCCACGGCACACTGGTTGGGAAACACGACAACATAGCTTTGTGATGGGCATCCAAAGATCATCTAGTCCAAACATTGCCATAAAGCGTGAAGAGTGGTAGGCATGCAAAGACTATCTAGTCCAGGGCAGCCCAACTCGCGGGCCGCGGGCCGCATGCGGCCCCCGGCCCCTTCCCTGCGCCCCCCTAAGCTTTTTAATAAAAAATAAAAATAGAATTTTTAAAAAAAAATCCCCAAAAAAGTGTGCATGTGCGTGGTTTTGCCCCATGGCTCCTCCCTCTCTCCCAAAGCGTCACGCCTAAGCGTCATGCTTTGGGCGAGGGGGCGGAGCCGTGGAAGGCTCCTCGCGGCTTTGCCCTCTCACCCAAAGCTTCACAACAGCTGTTGTGATGCTTTGGGCGAGGGGCGGAGCCGGGAAGCCTCCTCGCAAGGCCCTCTCCCCAAAGCGTCACAACAGCTGTTGTGATGCTTTGGGCGAGGGGCGGAGCCGTGGAAGCTCCTCACAGCTTCGCCCTCTCCCCAAAGCGTCACAACAGCTGTTGTGATGCTTTTGACGACGGGGCGGAGCCGTGGAAGCCTCCTCGCGGCTTCGCCCTCTCCCCAAAGCGTCACAACAGCTGTTCTGATGCTTTGGGCGAGGGGCGGAGCCGTGAAGGCTCCCTCGCAGCTTCGCCCTCTCCCCAAAGCATCACAACAGCTGTTGTGATGCTTTGGGCGAGGGGGCGGAGCCGTGGAAGGCTCCTCGCGGCCAGCCCTCTCCCCAAAGCGTCACAACAGCTGTTGTGATGCTTTGGCAGAGGGGCGGAGCCGTGGAAGGGGCGCCCTGTCCCCAAAGCGTCACAACAGCTGTTGTGATGCTTTGGGCGAGGGGGAGCCGCGGAAGGCTCCTCGCGGCTTCGCCCTCTCCCCAAAGCGTCACAACAGCTGTTGTGATGCTTTGGGCGAGGGGGCGGAGCCGTGGAAGGCTCCCCGTGGCTCCTCCTTCTCTCCCAAAGCGTCACAACAGCCTCGGAAGCGGGCGAAATCGCCCGCTTCCAAGGCTATTGTGACGCTTTGGGAGAGGGGGCGGAGCTGCATGGCCAGGGGCGTGGCCGAGTGGCCCCCAGGTGATCACTCACCAGAAGTCCGGCCCTTGGGCTGGCAGAAGTTGGACAGCCCTGATCTAGTCCAACCGTCACCATAAAACATAGCTTTGTGATGGGCACCCAAAAGCTGTCCACCGTTTTCCGAGAGAGAATCCCAGAGTTGGAATTGACCCCCAAGGGCTATCTTGTCCAACCTTGTAGAGAGGTACCATTAAAGCCCTCCTGAAAGATGGCCATCCACCTTCTTCCTCCCTCCTTTATCCTATTCTCGGAAAGATGCAGGGAGGCGGGCCTCCGTCAAACGCCTGCCATCTTCATCACCCAAATCAATTAAAAGAGAAAGAAAACACGCCTGCCTCTTCAACTCCCCTGCAGCAATATCTTCAGATGGAGAGAGGGAAAACATTGCAGGCCCCTTGCCAGCTTCTCCGAACGACGAGAAGAAACCGTAATTAGTTCAGGAAAAACATATGAAATTCTCTTTTCAATTAAAATTGTGCTGGGCAGAGGCATAAATACAGGAAGCGCTTGGCACAGCGGAATTGGCTGCTGTTTTCGCTCCCCGACTCCGGGCGTCCTAAATATCTCCCATTGTAACAAATAACATTATCGGGATCATTATTACCTTTACGAACCGCGAGCCAACCTGGGGCTCCGAAAAAAGGCGAAATATAAATCCCGTCCCAACTTCCCCACCAGACTCTCCCCGCAAATTATATTATTCTCGACGCTCGCAATAAAACGGAGCCCAAAGACACGGCGGAGGAAGGAAGGAAGCAAACCGAGGGGAGAGAAGGAAGAGATCGGGAAATAAATGAATAGTTTTACTGCGTTATAGCAAACAGCTCAATTTGTCTGGAGAGAGAATGAGGGAGATAAAACAGAGGCAAAGGCTTGTAAGGGAAAGAGATACAGATAAACTTCGGGGCTGGCGGGGGGAAATATCGGGACCGAAATCAGATGAACGGCGCCTCCAAACAGAGGGTTCGGATCTACTGGGTCATCGTGTTTTGGGATGGAAACGGTTGCTTATTTCAGTCTCAAATGCCCAATCTATCCCATTTTGAAAGATCTAAAGCAGTGTTTCCCAACCTTTTTTGAGCCGCGGCACACTTTTAACATTAAAAAAATCCGGGGGCACACCACCAACCAAAATGACACAAAATGACACTCTAACACAGTAAAAAACGGCTGGGGGGATGGTGGCCTGCTGCGAGCAGCTGCTGTGAGTGCCGAAGCTGAGGAGGGGGCAGAGCCAGGCTGCACCATGCCCCGCCCCTACTCCCGGCTTCACCTCTCCCAGCACCTGCTCCAGCCTTGAGGGGGCAGTGCCAAGCCAGTGGTGCCAGAGCCAGCACAATGCTGGCTTCGCGCTGTCCCTCAAGGCTGGAGCAGCTGCTGGGAGTGCGAAACCAGGGAGGAGGCAGAGCCAGGCAGCGCCATGCCCCACCCCTCCCCCGGCTTCAGCTCTCCTACAGGCCGTGCCATGCCCCACCCCTCCCCCCAGCTTCAGCTCTCCTACAGGCCGTGCCATGCCCCACCCCCTCCCCCCCAGCTTCAGCTCTCCTACAGGCCGCGCCATGCCCCACCCCTCCCCAGATTCACCTCTCCTCCAGGCCGAGCCACTCCCCCCTCCCCAGCTTCAGCTCTCCTACAGGCCGTGCCATGCCCCACCCTCCCCCAGCTTCAGCTCTCCTACAGGCCGCGCCATGCCCCACCCCTCCCCCCAGCTTCAGCTCTCCTACAGGCCGCCATGCCCCACCCTTCCCCAGCTTCAGCTCTCCTACAGGCCGTGCCATGCCCCACCCCCTCCCCAGCTTCAGCTCTCCTCAGGCCGCCATGCCCCCCCCACCCCAGCTTCAGCTCTCCTACAGGCCGTGCCATGCCCCACCCCTCCCCCCAGCTTCAGCTCTCCTACAGGCCGTGCCATGCCCCACCCCCTCCCCCAGCTTCAGCTCTCCTACAGGCCGCGCCATGCCCCACCCCCTCCCCCCAGCTTCAGCTCTCCTACAGGCCGCGCCATGCCCCACCCCTCCCCCAGCTTCAGCTCTCCTACAGGCCATGCCATGCCCCCCCCTCCCCCCAGCTTCAGCTCTCCTACAGGCCGTGCCATGCCCCACCCCTACCCCCAGATTCAGCTCTCCTACAGGCCGTGCCATGCCCCACCCCCCCCCCAGATTCAGCTCTCCTACAGGCCGCGCCATGCCCCACCCCTCCCCAGCTTCAGCTCTCCTACAGGCCGTGCCATGCCCCACCCCCCCCCAGCTTCAGCTCTCCTGCAGGCCGTGCCATGCCCCACCCCTCCCCAGCTTCAGCTCTCCTACAGGCCGTGCCATGCCCCACCCCTCCCCCAGCTTCAGCTCTCCTGCAGGCCGTGCCATGCCCCACCCCTCCCCCAGCTTCAGCTCTCCTACAGGCCGTGCCATGCCCCACCACCTCCCCCAGCTTCAGCTCTCCTGCAGGCCGTGCCATGCCCCACCCCTCCCCCAGCTTCAGCTCTCCTGCAGGCCGTGCCATGCCCCACCCCCTCCCCCCCAGCTTCAGCTCTCCTACAGGCGGTGCCATGCCCCCCCCCCCCCCCAGCTTCAGCTCTCCTACAGGCCGTGCCATGCCCCACCCCCTCCCCCAGCTTCAGCTCTCCTACAGGCCGGGCCATGCCCCACCCCCCCCAGCTTCAGCTCTCCTGCAGGCCGTGCCATGCCCCCCCTCCCCCAGCTTCAGCTCTCCTACAGGCCGTGCCATGCCCCACCCCTCCCCAGCTTCAGCTCTCCTACAGGCCGCGTCATGCCCCACCCCTCCCCCCAGCTTCAGCTCTCCTACAGGCCGCGCCATGCCCCACCCCCCCCCCCCAGCTTCAGCTCTCCTACAGGCCGCGCCATGCCCCACCCCCTTCCCCCAGCTTCAGCTCTCCTACAGGCCGTGCCATGCCCCGCCCCTCCCCCAGCTTCAGCTCTCCTACAGGCCGCGCCATGCCCCGCCCCTCCCCCAGCTTCAGCTCTCCTACAGGCCGCGCCATGCCCCGCCCCCTCCCCCCAGCTTCAGCTCTCCTACAGAGGAGGAACATGAGCGGTGGACGGGCTTCAGTGGGCGGGGCTCCTCCTCCACGCGGCTTCAGCGAGCGAGGGGCGAGAGTCATGGTGGGAGTCATGGCAGATTGGAGGCTGGCTGGGGAAACAGCCGAAGGAGGCGGCGCCCCGGTCCCTTCTTCTTTTTCTTCGCCACTGCCTGGCCCTTCCTCCTCCCCCAAGCAGCAGGAGTTCAGCAGGAGGGGGGAGGAAGGGGGGCAGAGAGCTTTTCTCGCGGCACAGCAGGAGGTCCGTCACGGCACACTGGTTGAGAAAGACTGATCTAAAGAGATTTAGCTCTTTCCTCGGTGGTGCAGCGGGTTAAATCGCCGAGCTGCTGAACTTGCTGACTGAAAGGTCGGCGGTTTGAATCCGAGAGGGGTGAGCTCCTGCTGTACGGCCCTGCTTCTGCCAAGGTAGCAGTTTGAAAACATGCAAATATGAGTAGATCAGTGTTTCCCAGCCAGTGTGCCGTGGCACACTAGTGTGCCGTGAGCGATCATCAGGTGTGCCGTGGGAAATTGGAACCTCCAATACCCTTTCTTCCCCCTCCTGCCCACAGTGCTCTCTGGGTGTAGGTGAACTACAACTTCCAAACTCAAGGTCAATTCCCAAGCAAACCCTTTCAGTACTTTCTGTTGGTAATCAGAGTTCAATATGCCAAGTTTGGTTCAATTCCATTGTTGCAAGAGTTCAGGATGCTTTTTGATTGTGTATTAACTATAAATCCCAGAAACTGTAACTCCCAAATGTCAAGGTCTATTTTCCCCAAACTCCATCTGTGTTCACATTTGGGCATATTGAGTATTCATGCCAAGTTTGGTCCTGATCCAACATTGTTTCAGTCCACAGTGCTCTCTGGATATAGGTGAACTACAACTCCAAAACTCAAGCTCAATGCCCACCAAACTCTTATAGTATTTTCTCTTGGTTATGGGAGTTCTGTGTGGGAAGTTTGATTCCATTCCATCATTGGTGGAGTTCAGAATGCTCTTTGATTGCGGGTGAACTATAACTCCCAGCAACTACAGCTCCCAAATGACAAAATCAATTTTTTGACTGATGCTCCCTCCTTGGGTTAGTATTAGTATGTTTTGTGGCCAAATCTGTGTTGGTAATGAGAGTTCAATATGCCAAGTTTGGTTCAATTCCATTGTTGCAAGATTTCAGGGTGCTCTTTGATTGTGTGTTAACTATAAATCCCAGAAACTGTAACTCCCAAATGTCAAGGTCTATTTTCCCCAAACTCCATCTGTGTTCACATTTGGGCATATTGAGTATTCATGCCAAGTTTGGTCCTGATCCAACATTGTTTGAGTCCACAGTGCTCTCTGGATATAGGTGAACTACAACTCCAAATCCCAAGGTCAATGCCCACCAAACTCTTATAGCATTTTCTCTTGGTTATGGGAGTTCTGTGTGGGAAGTTTGTGTCTTTCTGCCATTCCTGCCAGGATATCTGTTGTGTTCGTCGAAACAGGCCCAGGTTTCACACTGAGTGTATAAATACATTGAAAAACATATTAACTGTATGTATTACTGTGTTAGAGTGTCATTTGGTGTCATTTTGGTTGGTGGTGTGCCCCAGGATTTTGTCAATGTAAAAATGTGCCGCGGCTCAAAAAAGGTTGAAAAACACTGGAGTAGATCAATAGGTACCACTCGGGCGGGAAGGTATATATTATATTATTAGCATAACACAATATTAGGAGCCCCCGGTGGTGCAGCGGGTTAAACTGCTGAGCTGCTGAACTTGCTGACTGAAAGGCCAGCAGTGTGAATCCGAGGAGAGCGGTGAGCTCCCGCTGTAAGGCCCAGCTTCGTATAGGCATCCCAAGAAACGAGGGCAAACTTGTATTGTCAAAGGCTTTCACGGCCGGAATCATTGGGTTGTTGTAAATAAAGAACAACACTCAAACACAGGGGAACTCTAGACAAGAAACAACCAGGGACAGCTAATCCCCTCTCAACAAAGGATTCCCCCAGGCAGTGACAAGCCACACCTAAAAACTTTGAGGCCATCAAATGCTAACCAAGGTGGCCAATTGAAACATCCACACCCAGCTCCAACAGACCACTGGGGGAAGCTAACACCTCCCAAAAGGATTCCCCCAGGCAGGAAGCAGCCAGGCTTTGAAGCTGCAAGGCCATTCAATGCTAATCAAGTTGGCTAATTGCAAAATCAACGCTTATAAGGGTCAGCTAACACCTCTGAACAAAGAATTCCCCCAGGCAGGAAGCAGTAATACCATTCAATGCTAATCAAGTAGGCTAATTGCAACATTCACACTTATGAGGGCCAGCTAACACCTCCCAATAAAGGATTCCCCCAAGCATAAAGCAGTCAGTGTTTAAAGCTGCAAGGCCACTTAATGCTAATCAAGTAGGCTAATTGCAACATTCACACTTATCAGGGTCAGCTAACACCTCCCAACAAAGGATTCCCCCAGGCAGGAAGCAGCCAGGCTTTGAAGGTGCAAGGCCATTTGATGCTAATCAAGTAGGCTAATTGCAACATTCACACTTATCAGGGCCAGCTAACACCTCCCAACAAAGGATTCCCCCAGGCAGGAAGCAGCCAGGCTTTGAAGGTGCAAGGCCATTTGATGCTAATCAAGTAGGCTAATTGCAACATTCACACTTAAGAGGGCCAGCTAACACCTCCCAACAAAGGGTTCCCCCAGGCAGGAAGCAGCCAGGCTTTGAAGCTGAAATGCCATTCAATGTTAATCAAGTAGGCTACTTGCAACATTCACACTTATGAGGGCCAGCAAGCACCTCCCAACAAAGGTTTCCCCCAGGCAGGAAGCAGCCAGGCTTTGAAGCTGCAAGGCCATTCAATGCTAATCAAGTAGGCTAATTGCACCATTCACACTTATGAGGGCCAGCTAACGCCTCCCAACAAAGGATTCCCCCAGGCATAAGCAGCCAAGCTTTGAAAGGCCATTTGATGCTAATCAAGTAGGCTAATTGCAACATTCACACTTAAGAGGGCCAGCTAACACCTCCCAACAAAGGATTCCCCCAGGCAGGAAGCAGCCAGGCTTTGAAACTGAAATGCCATTCAATGTTAATCAAGTAGGCTACTTGCAACATTCACACTTATCAGGGCCAGCAAGCACCTCCCAACAAAGATTCCCCCAGGCAGGAAGCACCCAGTCTTTGAAGGTGCAAGGCCATTCAATGCTAATCAAGTAGGCTAATTGCACCATTCACACTTATGAGGGCCAGCTAACGCCTCCCAACAAAGGATTCCCCCAGGCAGGAAGCAGCCAAGCTTTGAAGGTGCAAGGCCATTTGATGCTAATCAAGTAGGCTAATTGCAACATTCACACTTATCAGGGCCAGCTAACACCTCCCAACAAAGGGTTCCCCCAGGCAGGAAGCAGCCAGGCTTTGAAGCTGAAATGGCATTCAATGTTAATCAAGTAGGCTACTTGCAACATTCACACTTATGAGGGCCAGCAAGCACCTCCCAACAAAGGTTTCCCCAGGCAGGAAGCAGCCAGGCTTTGAAGCTGCAAGGCCATTCAATGCTAATCAAGTAGGCTAATTGCACCATTCACACTTATGAGGGCCAGCTAACGCCTCCCAACAAAGGATTCCCCCAGGCAGGAAGCAGCCAGTCTTTGAAGGTGCAAGGCCATTTGATGCTAATCAAGTAGGCTAATTGCAACATTCACACTTAAGAGGGCCAGCTAACACCTCCCAACAAAGGATTCCCCCAGGCAGGAAGCAGCCAGGCTTTGAAGCTGCAAGGCCATTCAATGTTAATCAAGTAGGCTACTTGCAACATTCACACTTATGAGGGCCAGCAAGCACCTCCCAACAAAGGTTTCCCCCAGGCAGGAAGCAGCCAGGCTTTGAAGCTGCAAGGCCATTCAATGCTAATCAAGTAGGCTAATTGCACCATTCACACTTATGAGGGCCAGCTAACGCCTCCCAACAAAGGATTCCCCCAGGCATAAACAGCAAGGCCATTTAATGCTAATCAAGTAGGCTAATTGCACCATTCACTTATGAGGGCCAGCTATCACCTCCCAACAAAGGTTTCCCCCAGGCAGGAAGCAGCCAGGCTTTGAAGCTGCAAGGCCATTGAATGCTAATCAAGTAGGCTACCATTGAGGGCAACATTCCCCAGGCACTTAATGAGGGCCAGCAATTCACTTATGAGGGCACCTCCCAACAAAGGTTTCCCCAGGCAGGAAGCAGCCAGGCTTTGAAGCTGCAAGGCCATTCAATGCTAATCAAGTAGGCTAATTGCACCATTCACACTTATGAGGGCCAGCTAACGCCTCCCAACAAAGGATTCCCCCAGGCATAAAGCAGCAAGGCCATTTAATGCTAATCAAGTAGGCTAATTGCAACATTCACACTTATAAGGGCCAGCTAACACCTCCCAACAAAGGATTCCCCCAGGCAGAAAACAGTCAGGCTTTGAAGCTGCAAGGCCATTTGATGGCAATCAAGCTAGCCAATTGCAACATTCACGCTTGCTTCCGACAGACAAGAGTCCTCACCACCTCTGAGGATGCCTGCCATAGATGCAGGCGAAACGTCAGGAGAGAATGCTTCTAGAACATGGCCATCGAGCCCGAAAAACCTACAACGACCCAGAGGGCAAACTTCTCCCTGTTCTCAACCCTAGCCTTCGAGAAATGGCTAATTGCAAAATTAACACTTATCAGGGCCAGCTAACACTTCTGAACAAAGGATTCCCCCAGGCAGGAAGCCGCAGAGTGCGGCTTCCCAAAAGAAATAGTGTCAGATAACGGTCCGCAGTGCCGATGCGTTGGTGCACTCCAGCTCTGGAATCCCAGCTTTCTTTTCTTTTCCCTCCCTCCCTTCTTCTTTCCTCTCTGCCTGTTTCGCCTCTTTTTAGAAATCCAAGGCCAGAGGAATCCAATTATCTCGTGATGGGTAACCCCCCCACCCTTTCCATTCCCGCCCCTCCTTCCAAACCTGGCAGCGGTTTCTGGTTTTGTGTGCCAACAATCTACAAACACACACATACATACACACACAGAGAGAATGAAGGAATGTCAAGGCCTGGCGCACAGTCAAGGGAGGAAAGAGGTTCTTGCTAAATTCATGGGAAGAGATTATATAGCAAGGAAAGAAGGGAACCTACAGACCCTCAACCCCCTTTTTCCTCCCCGGCTCATTATTGTAATGCTTCCACCTGCCTGCCTCTGTCACTTTCGGGGAAGGGAAGCCGTTTGATGCTGGGGGAGAAAGCATGCGCCCATGCGCCCGCCCGGATACATACGTGTATACATACACACACATACAGAGTTCTCATTCTCCCTCTTTTTTTGGCAATTTAATCCCCTTGAATAGGTTCAGCCAGGCAGAAAGACAAAAGGAGTCAGAGGCCGGCTGGGAAACAAAATTGGAAGAGAGGAACGGAAGCTGAGAAAGCTGGGCGTATATATCTAGGGTGTGTTGTTGTTTGTTGCTGTTGTTACAAGTTGAGTATCCCTTAGACCGGTGTTTCTCAACCTTCCCAATATGGTTCCTCGTGTTGTGGGGACCCCCAACCATAACATTATTTTCGTTGCTACTTCATAACTGTCATTTTGCTACTGTTGTGAATCATAATATTATTGTCTGATATGCAGGATGTATTTTCATTCACTGGACCAAATTGGACACAAATACCCAAAACACCAAATCTAACCCCCTAGTTGTGAGGGGACGTCAGAGGGGTCACCGAAGACCATCAGAAAACACAATAGTTTGGTTCAGATTCATCATTGTTTGAGTCCACAGGGCTCTCTGGATGTAGGTGAACTACAACTCCAAAACTCAAGGTCAATGCCCAGCAAATCCTTCCAGTATTTTATATTGGTAATGAGAGTCCTGTTTGTCAAGTTTGGTTCAATTTCGTCATTGGTGGCGTTCAGAAGGCTCTTTGATTGTAGGCGAACTATAAATCCCAGCAACTACAACTCCCAAATATCAAGGTCTATTTTCCCCAAACTCCACCAGTGTTCACATTTGGGCATCTTAAGAATTCGTGCCAAGTTTGGTTCGGATCCATCATTGTTTAAGTCCACTGTGCTCTCTGGATGTAAGTGAACTACAACTCCCAAACTCAAGGTCAGTGCCCACCAAATCCTTCCAGTATTTTCTGTTGGTCATGGGAGTTCTGTGTGGGAAGTTTGGCCCAATTCCATCATTGGCGGAGTTCAGAAGGCTCTTTGATTGTAGGCGAACTATAAATCCCAGCAACTACAACTCCCAAATATCAAGGTCTATTTCCCCCAAACTCCACCAGTGTTCACATTTGGGCATATTGAGTATTTGTGCCAAGTTTGGTCCAGATCTATCATTGTTTGAGTCCACTGTGCTCTCTGGATGTAGGTGAACTACAACTCCAAAACTCAAGGTCAATGCCCACCAAATCCTTCCAGTATTTTTTGGTGGTCATGGGAGTTTTGTGTGCCAAGTTTGGTTCAATTCCATCATTGCTGGAGTTCAGAATGCTCTTTGATTGTAACTAACTATAAATAGTTATATTAATATAATATAAATAGTGAACTATAAATCCCAAACTACCACTCCCAAATATCAAGGTCTATTTCCCCAAATTCCACCAGTGTTCACATTTGGGCATATTGAGTAAGTTTGTGCCAAGTTTGGTCCCGATCCATCGTTGTTTAAGTCCACTGTGCTCTCTGGATGTATGTGAACTACAACTCCAAAACTCTGGTCAGTGCCCACCAAACCCTTCCAGTATTTTCTGTTGGTCATGGGAGTTCTGTGTGGGAAGTTTGGTTCAATTCCACTGTTGCTGGAGTTCAGAATGCTCTTGGATTATAACTTTGAATAGTTATATTAATATAATATAAATAGTGAACTATAAATCCCAGCAACTACCACTCCCAAATATCAAGGTCTATTTCCCCCCAAACTCCACCAGTGTTCACATTTGGGCATATTGAGTATTTGTGCCAAGTTTGGTTCGGATCCATCATTGTTTAAGTCCACTGGGCTCTCTGGATGTAAGTGAACTACAACTCCAAAACTCAAGGTCAATGCCCACCAAACCCTTCCAATATTTTCTGTTGGTCATGGGAGTTCTGTGTGGGAAGTTTGGCCCAATTCCATCATTGGCGGAGTTCAGAAGGCTCTTTGATTGTAGGCGAACTATAAATCCCAGCAACTACAACTCCCAAATATCAAGGTCTATTTCCCCAAACTCCACCAGTGTTCACATTTGGGCATCTTAAGAATTCGTGCCACGTTTGGTCCAGATCTATCTTTGTTTGAGTCCACAGTGCTCTCTGGATGTAGGTGAACTACAACTCCAAAACTCTAGGTCAGTGCCCACCAAACCCTTCCAATATTTTCTGTTGGTCATGGGAGTTCTGTGTGCCAAGTTTGGTTCAATTCCACTGTTGCTGGAGTTCAGAATGCTCTTGGATTATAACTATGCTATAAATAGTTATATTAATATAATATAAATAGTGAACTATAAATCCCAGCAACTACCACTCCCAAATATCAAGGTCTATTTCCCCCCAAATTCAATTCCACTGTTTGGTTCAATTCCACTGTTGCTGGAGTTCAGAATGCTCTTGGATTATAACTATGCTATAAATAGTTATATTAATATAATATAAATAGTGAACTATAAATCCCAGCAACTACCACTCCCAAATATCAAGGTCTATTTCCCCCCAAATTCCACCAGTGTTCACATTTGGGCTTCTTAAGTATTCGTGCCAAGTTTGGTCCAGATCTATCTTTGTTTGAGTCCACAGTGCTCTCTGGATGTAAGTGAACTACAACTCCCAAACTCAAGGTCAATGCCCACCAAACCCTTCCAGTATTTTCTGTTGGTCATGGGAGTTCTGTGTGCCAAGTTTGGTTCAATTCCATCATTGGTGGAGTTCGGAATGCTCTTTGATTGTAGGCAAACTATAAATCCCAGCAACTACAACACCCAAATGACAAAATCAACCACACCAAGATTCAAATTTGGGCGTATTGGGTATCTGCACCAAACTTGGTCCAGTGAATGAAAATACATCCAGCATATCAAACATTTACATCACGATTCATAACAGTAGCAAGATTACAGTTACGAAGTAGCATAATAATTTTATGGTTGGGGGCCACCACAACAAGAGGAACTGTATTAAGGTGTTGCAGCATTAGGAAGGTTGAGAACCAGTCACCTAAAGCTTCGGAGAGCTTCTGTCTAGCCAAAGCTCCCTGCTTGGGTGGTGATGGCAAGATCGTCAGCATAGATTAAGCTCTCTGTCGCTTCTGGCAGTGGCTGGTCATTTGTGTAAATGTTAAACATTAGGAATCAGTTGTTTTTTCCCTGTAATAGGCAATAAGAGCACCTAAAGCTTCGGAGAACTTTACTTCAACCATTTCAATGCTCCCTGGTGATGGCATGATCGTCAGCATAGATCAGGGCTGTCCAACTGGCGGCCCCGGGGCCGGATCCGGCCCCGTAGCCTGTTGGACACGGCCCCACCTATGCCCTCAGCCGCCATTTTTAAATTTGAAAAAAAAAATCGATTTTTTTTTAAAAAATGGCGGCCGGGGGCCGGGGGGGCGGCGGAGGCGGGGCAGGGAGGAGGAAGAGAGCTAGCTCCTCCTCCTCCGCGCCCCCCCTACCTAGGGCGGGGAGCCGCCGAAAAGGGCAGAAGGCGGCGCCAACAGCAGCGCGTCACAGGCCTGGCGTGACGCGCTGCCCCTTGGCGCCCTTCTGCCCTTTTCGCTCCCCTCCCTTCCTAGGGCGCGGGGCGCCGAAAAGAGGGAGTAGGCGGCGCCAAGAGCAGAGCGTCACAGGCCTGGCGTGGACGCGCTGCTCTTGGCGCCGCTTACCTCCTTTTTCGGCGCCCCTCCGCCCTAGGAAGGGAGGGGCGCCGAAAAGGAGGAGTAGGCGGTGCCAAGGGGCAGCGCGTCACGCCAGGCCTGTGACGCGCTGCTCTTGGCGCCGCCTTCTGCCCTTTTTCGGCCGTTTTAGGAGGGGGCGGGGCCTGGGGCGGGGGGGGGCGGGGCCTGGGGGCGGGGCCTGGGGGCGGGGCCTGGGGGCGGGGCCGAGCGGCCCCCTGCAGGCCGTTCTTCTGTTTTCACCATCTGCTTCTTTGGCCCTGGAACTCAACAAAAAATGCTGCTGTTGAGGATGGCGATCTTGTTATTATTAGAAATAATAAATAATTGTTATTGCTTATGTGTAAGGTATATTGATGGTTTTGTTTTATTATTTGCTGCTGTGTTGTTTTATTATGTGTCCGTGGGCTTGGCCTCATGTAAGCCACCCTGAGTCCCCTTGGGGAGATGGTGACGGGGTATAAATAAATAAATAAATTATTATTACTAGCTGAGGACCCGGCAGTGCCCGGGTTATTTGAGGAAGGCATTGTGTGCCAAGGTTGGTTCCTATTAGATGTTTATGTGGCTTGCAGTGGTCTCAGGAACTTAGTGAAGGTACTGCGAGTCCCATTGGCCGTGGTTCATCCCCCTCCAAACAGCACCAGAATTTAGAGTGGGTCATGGGGGCTGTGTGTGTTACATTTGGTCTTGATCATTCTCTAGATGAGGGTTGCAGCGGTCTCTGGAAGTGAGGGAAGGTACTGGAAGTCCCATCATCCATGGCCCCCCGTTCTTCAAACTGCACCAGGATGTAGAGTGGGTCATGGGGGCTCTGTGTGCCAAGTGTGGTCTAGATCAGTCATTGGATGAGGGTGGTAGCGGTCTCGGAAAGTGAGTGAAGGTACTTCAACTCCCATCATCTGTGGTCCATCCCACTCAAAACTGCACCAGTGTGCAGAGTGGGTCATGTGTACTCTGTGTGCCAAGTTTGGGCCTGGTCTCTGATTTGTAGGGGCTGCAATATTCTGTGGGAAATGAATTGGGTGAAGGTACTGCAAATCCCATCATTTGTGAGCCATCCTGCCCAAAACCGCAGCAGGTTTGTAAAGTGGGCCATTGGGCCTCTGTGTGCCAAGTTTGGTCCTGATTTGTCATTGGTGTGGGCCACAGTGCTCTAAGGAAGTGAATTAAAGTACTGCAAGTCCCATCATCCATGGTCCATCCTCCCTCAAACTGCACCAGGATGTAGGGTGCATCTTGGGGGGGGGGGTCTGTGTGCCCAGTTTGGTCTAGTTCTGTCATTGTTGGTGGCCTAGTCAGGAAAACCAAGTTGAGGAAGCCTTGCTGTCAATTTTGGGCCTGGTCTGTGATTTATAGGGGCTACAGTGCTGTTTGGGAAGTGAATGATGTGAAGGTACTGCAAATCCCATCATTCGTGGCCCATCCTGCCCTAAACCACACCAGGTTGTGAAGTGGGCCATTGGTCCCCTGTTTGCCAAGTTTGGTCCTGATCCGTCATTGCTGCGGTCCGCCGTGGCTGACTGCCTGAGGCCTTTCCTTTTCCCTCTGAGTCACTTTAGAGTGGCGGAATGTGGCTGGCCAATCGGAGTCCTTTATGCAAATACCATTTTAGTGGCAACCAATCCCCTCTGTCTGGGGCCGTAGAATGTTGGGAGTTCTGAGGCTGGCCAATCAGAGCCCTTTATGCAAGTAATCCCACAGTGTCAGCCAATTGAAACACTGGCACATATTCCTCCCACCGCACCACCGCCCGCAAACACTGACTTTTATTAGATAGATAGATAGATAGATAGATAGATAGATAGATAGATAGATAGATAGATAGATAGATAGATAGATGATAGATAGATAGATAGATAGATCGATAGATCGATCGATCGATCGATTAGCCCAAGTCTGGGACTCAATGATGCTCACTAAAGTTAAGATAGATACAACTACACCCAAGACCTGGCGTGCATCCACACTGAAGAATGAATGCAGTTTGATATCACTATGGATTGCTATATGTTGTCGTTTGGTGACTCACCAAAGACTTTGCAAAACTACAACTTCCATTATTCCATAGTACTAAGCTCTGGCAGTAAAGAACGCATGTTCCAAGCCAATGCCAAATGCCCAAAGACTTCCAGAGTTCAGAAGGCAGCTGGCAGGAGAAGTGGATCGCTAGCCAAGTCCTCGCTGGCACTCATGCCATGAAGGAAACACCCTTCTCCAGCAAAACCCGAGCTTGGCATGTTTGGCTGGACGTGGGCGCGGGCGGCCGAGTCCAACTCATCGAGGATCAGGAGAGGGTGGATGGATGGAAAATCTTGCCCGTGAATATAAAGATCCATAACGTGGACATACATGCGTGTGAGCCAAAGTTTGGGAAAGTTTCTCATTCGGTTTATGAATGACATATTGCGAATGGCAGGAGTCACGATCCAAAACAAACATAAAGAGGATCATGGAATCATAGAGTTGGGAGGGACCTCATCAGCCATCCAGTCCAACCCCATTCTGCAAAGGAGGAGGGAAATTGCATTCAAAGCCGCCCCAACAGATGGCCATCCAGCCTCTGGTTAGAAGCCTCCAAAGAAGGAGCATCCACATTTACCTTTACAACAATACATCCAAAACATCATTTACCTCCAGAGCTTGGATGTAATAATAATAATAACAATAATAATAAATCATTTATCTCCAGAGCTTGGACATAATAATAATAATAATAATAATAATAATAAATCATTTATCTCCAGAGCTTGGATGTAATAATAATAATAACAATAATAATAAATCATTTATCTCCAGAGCTTGGACATAATAATAATAATAATAATAATAAATCATTTATCTCCAGAGCTTGGATTTAATAATAATAATAACAATAATAATAAATCATTTATCTCCAGAGCTTGGACATAATAATAATAATATTAAATCATTTATCTCCAGAGCTTGGACGTAATAATAGTAAATCATTTATCTCCAGAGCTTGGACATAAAATCATTTATCTCCAGAGCTTGGACGTAATAATAGTAAATCATTTATCTCCAGAGCTTGGACATAATAATAATAATAAATCATTTATCTCCAGAGCTTGGACGTAATAATAATAATAATAATAAATCATTTATCTCCAGAGCTTAGACGTAATAATAATAAATCATTTATCTCCAGAGCTTGGATGTAATAATAATAATAATAATAATATCATTTATCTCCAGAGCTTGGATGTAATAATAATAATAATAATAAATCATTTATCTCCAGAGCTTAGACGTAATAATAATAAATCATTTATCTCCAGAGCTTGGATGTAATAATAATAATAATAATAATAATAATATCATTTATCTCCAGAGCTTGGATGTAATAATAATAATAATAATAATAAATCATTTATCTCCAGAGCTTGGATGTAATAATAATAATAATAATATCTCCATAATAATCATTTATCTCAGATCATTAATATAATAATCATTTATCTCCAGAGCTTGGATGTAATAATAATAATAATAATAAATCATTTATCTCCAGAGCTTAGATGTAATAATAATAATAATAATAATAAATCATTTATCTCCAGAGCTTGGATGTAATAATAATAATAATAATAATAATAATATCATTTATCTCCAGAGCTTGGATGTAATAATAATAATAATTAAAAAAACATTTATCTCCAGAGCTTGGAATAATAATAATAATAATAATAATAATAATAATTTAAAAAATCATTTATCTCCAGAGCTTGGACATAATAATAATAATATTAAATCATTTATCTCCAGAGCTTGGACGTAATAATAATAATAATAATAATAATAATAATAATAATAAAAAATCATTTATCTCCAGAGCTCATTTATCTCCAGAGCTTGGACATAATAATAATAATAATAATCATTTATCTCCAGAGCTTGGACATAATAATAATAAATCATTTATCTCCAGAGCTTAGATGTAATAATAATAAATCATTTATCTCAGAGCTTGGATGTAATAATAATATCCCCAGAGCTTGGAAATAATAATAATAATAATATTAAATCATTTATCTCCAGAGCTTGGACTTGAGCTTGGATGTAATAATAATAATAATAATAATTTAAAAAATCATTTATCTCCAGAGCTTGGACATAATAATAATAATAATATTAAATCATTTATCTCCAGAGCTTGGACATAATAATAATAATCATTTATCTCCAGAGCTTGGACATAATAATAATAATAAACCATTTATCTCCAGAGCTTGGACATAATAATAATAATAAACCATTTATCTCCAGAGCGTGGACATAATAATAATAATCATCATCATCATCATCATCATTTATCTCCAGAGCTTGGACGTAATAATAATAATAATAATAATAATAATTATTAATATACCACCCTATCTCCCCAGGGGGACTCATGTCTCCGATTGGACGTCAACTCCCAGAATCCCCAAATGGGCATGGTTAGCAGGGGATCTTGGGTATGTCCCTGTGCAAATAGATGTGCCATGAGACACCCAACATTCCCGTGGTTACGTCGTGGTGTGATTCTCTCTGGCTCGCCGTCACACACAACTCCAGTTGTGGGAACCATTGGCACACTAATGCTTTCAGATAGGGAAAACTTGGCACTGGGCCCATGGGCCCCATGCACTAGGCATGCAAATGGCGCATGAGTTATGCCCTGTCTGGGAAGGGAGGGGGACCGGCAGTACGTCTGAAAAAGACCTTGACCATCTCTCCGTCTCCCCATTATCTCATCTTCCCCGGTGTCCACCCACTCGGCAGGCAGTAAGCTCCGAGGTGGCGGTTTGCATGCTGAGGCCTCCGAGCTCCGGCGCTGTTCGGAAAGTAGGTCACTCGCTATCAGCAAAACGCAAGAGTGCCCTCCCTAAAAAATAAATTCGCAGAAAGGACGAAAAGTGAGGCAAAGATGGAAAACCAAAGTCACTTGCCGGGTGGATTCCCGGCTCCAGAGAAGAGGGGGTCCCTTGCCCCGTGGCAGATGGTATGACCACCATGGAGTTGGGTCACCCCCAAGCTCCTGCAGGTGCAAGAATCAGGCGGAGAGCCCCACCGGCCAAAGCAGTGGGGCACAATGTCATGCCGCGTTACCAAACAAAGGGCGGACCAGCTGAGATGCTGGCCAAACTTTGGGGGCAGCTGCACAAACCCGCAGCCAAAACGACTGGTTCCCGAATGTACTCTTCCCCCAACTGGTGGGATTTGGGGGGAAATGAAGCCGTTGCCTCCCACTTCCAGCTAATAAAAATAAAAGTAATAATAATAATAGTAATAATAATAATAATCTTTATTTATACCCCACCACCATCTCCCCAATGGGGACTCGGGGCGGCTAACATGAGGCCAAGCCCTTCTAAATATAATAATAATAATAATAATAATAATAATCTTTATTTATACCCCGCCACCATCTCCCCAAAGAGGATTTGGGGCAGCTAACATGAGGCCATGCCCTTCTAAATATAATAATAATAATAATAATAATCTTTATTTATACCCCGCCACCATCTCCCCAAAGGGGATTCGGGACACCTAACATGAGGCCAAGCCCTTCTGAATATAATAATAATAATAATAATCTTTATTTATACCCCACCACCATCTCCCCAAAGAGGATTTGGGGCGGCTAACATGAGGCCAAACCCTTCTAAATATAATAATAATAATAATCTTTATTTATACTCCGCCACCATCTCCCCAATGGGGACTCGGGGCGGCTCACATGAGGCCAAGCCCTTCTAAATATAATAATAATAATAATAATCTTTATTTATACCTCACCACCATCTCCCCAATGGGGATTCAGTACACCTAACATAAGGCCAAGCCCTTCTAAATATAATAATAATAATAGTCATCTTTATTTATACTCCGCCACCATCTCCCCAATGGGGACTCGGGGCGGCTCACATGAGGCCAAGCCCTTCTAAATATAATAATAATAATAATAATAATAATCTTTATTTATACCCCACCACCATCTCCCCAAAGAGGATTTGGGGCGGCTAACATGAGGCCAAGCCCTTCTAAATATAATAATAATAATAATAATATTTATACCCCGCCACCATCTCCCCAAAGAGGACACTGATAACATGAGGCCAAACCCTTTAAATATTACACCCCCGCCACCATCTCCCCAATGGGGACTCGGGGAGGCTAACATGAGGCCAAGCCCTTCTAAATATAATAATAATAATAATAATCTTTATTTATACCCCGCCACCATCTCCCCAAAGGGGATTCAGGGCGGCTAACATGAGGCCAAGCCCTTCTAAATATAATAATAATAATAATCTTTATTTATACCCGCCACCATCTCCCCAATGGGGATTCGGGACACCTAACATAAGGCCAAGCCCTTCTAAATATAATAATAATAATCATCATCTTTATTTATACCCCACCACCATCTCACCAATGGGGACTCGGGGCGGCTAACATGAGGTCAAGCCCTTCCAAAATACAATACAACACAGTAAAATGCAAAATACATCATAAATATAAATAATAATAATAATAAAATAATAATAATAAAATATACTATTATTGTGGTTGTTTTACCCCTTATATACTGAAAGAATCCAAGTGGCATGGAAATGACCCAAGAGATTGTTTTGATTCTTCTCTGCTCTGGATGATGGGGGTGTTTACTCACAGATACGGTGGATAATAAAGCTCTGATCCCTACGAATGCTAAGCAGGGTGAGCCCTGGTTGGTACTTGGATGGGAGGTCGCCAGGCGCTATAGCAGCCATTGCCAAACTTGGGCTCTCCAGGTATTTTGGACTTCAACTACCACATTTCCTAACAGCCTCATGCTTAAATGGCTGAGGGGGGAATGGAAAGGGCCTGAGGTTGCTAGGAATTGTGGGAATTGAAGTCCAAAACGCCTGGAGGGCCCAAGTTTGCCCATGCCTGCTGTAGCGCCTGGCGACCTCCCATCCAAACACAAACCAGGGCTCACCCTGCTTAGCATTCAGGGTCATAGGGATCAGAGCGTTATTGAAGTCCAAAACACCTGGAGGGCCCAAGTTTGCCCATGCCTGCTGTAGCGCCTGGCGACCTCCCATCCAAACACAAACCAGGGCTAACCCTGCTTAGCATTCAGGGTCATAGGGATCGGAGCTTTCTTGGAAGTCCAAAGCACCTGGAGGACCCAGATGTAAACGTATAGGGTGTGAACGTAAAGGTCAAGTTTTCTTCCTGACATTAAAGTCCAGTCCAGTCCGACGCTGGGGATTGGTGCTCATCTCCCATTTCTAAGTCGAAGAGCCGGCGTTGTCCACAGATGCCTCCAAGGTCATGTGGCCAGCATGACAGCATGGAGCGTCCTTACCTTCCCCCTATTGATCTACTCGCGTTTGCATGTGTTCGAACTGCTAGGTCGGCAGAAGCTGGGGCTAACAGCAGGAGCTCACCCTGCTCCCCGGATTCGAACCTGCGACCTTTCGGTCAGCCACTGGGGGCTATAGGGTGTATTTTGGAGTAAAACCAGTCCCAAGCTTCCTTGCCGAAGAAAACGCGACGAAATTTGTAGGATTGTTCTAAGTCGACAGGTAACCTAAAGGCATTTGTACACAAAAGTTCTGACCTTGGCTCCTTTCCCGCTAAAGCTTCAGGCTAGAACGTTATGCGCATGGGGAAATATGCCTTTTTGGGACCGTTACCTCAGGATCCCCCAACCAGCGAGGCTTGGGTTCTTCCAAAAACAAACACACAAACAGAACAACCTTCTCCAAGGACGACAGAGAAAACCCAGGTATTGTCGGCTGTGCTTCTGAAGACGTGACTGACAAAACCACCTGAGAGTTTCCCAGGCTTTATGGCCATGTTCTAGATTAGAAGCATTCTCTCCTGACGTTTCGCCCACATCTATGGCAGGCATCCTCAGAGGTTGTGAGGTCTGTTGGAAACTAGGCAAGTGGGGTGAATATCTCTGTGGAATAGAGATATAACAACAAACCTCACAATCCCTGAGTGTGCCTGCCATAGATGTGGGCGAAACGTCAGGGGAGAATGCTTCCTGAACATGACCAACCAGCCAAGAAAACTCACAGAAACCCAGTGATTCTGGCCACGAAGGCCTTCGACAACACAACTTTGAGTATGCTTTTCTAGTAATAATATAATATAATATACATATAATATTTATAATGTTATAATGTAATACAATATACTAATATTAATAATACAATATTATGATTATTTATTTTATATTGCATGTAATATTGCTAATAATATTACAATATAATGGTATAGCACAATATAGTAATACATAACTTGTTCCCTTGATCCGTGCCCCTCCTGGCTGGTGAAAGCCAGCCTGAAGGGATTACGAGACCCTCTGTTGAATATA
Source organism: Anolis apletophallus (assembly GCA_030556195.1). Classification (NCBI taxonomy): domain Eukaryota; kingdom Metazoa; phylum Chordata; class Lepidosauria; order Squamata; family Anolidae; genus Anolis; species Anolis apletophallus. The sequence goes on from JARBWK010000019.1 coordinate 12,583,955, forward strand.
ATTAATACTTCCCTAGCCCAGGGAGTATTTCCAGAGGGTTTAAAAGAGGCGGTGGTCTCTCCATTGTTGAAGAAGCCGGGATTAGATCCAACGGTCCCCTCCAACTACCGCCCGGTTTCGAATTTATCGTTCCTGGGCAAGGTGGTTGAGAAGGCGGCAATGGAGCAGTTGCAGTCCTTCCTAGATGACGCAGCTTGGCTAGACCCCTTCCAGTCCGGCTTCCGTCCGGGGCATGGGATGGAGACGGTCCTGGTCTCCATCTCGGATGAGTTGCGCTGCCAGCTGGATCAGGGCGGATCGGCGCTGCTCGTGTTATTGGACCTCACAGCGGCGTTTGATACAGTCGATTATGATCTATTGACTCACCGCCTTGCCAGGGCCGGAGTTAGGGGGACAGCCCTTAATTGGGTGACCTCCTTCCTCCGGAACCGGCTACAACGAGTGAGGAGGGGCAAGGATGTCTCCGGGGGTTCCCTGCTTCTTGTGGGGTTCCTCAGGGGGCTATTCTCTCCCCCCTCTTATTTAACATCTCTTAGCGACCACTTGTCCAGCTGGTGCGTAGTTTTGGGCTGGTGTGCCATCAGTACGCGGATGACACCCAGCTTATCCTGAAGATGGAGGACAGCCTCGACTCCGTACCCGATAATTTCCATCGCACCTTGAGGCCGTCATGGCTGCGAGCCAGTAGGTTGAAGGTGAATCCGGCAAAGACGGAGATCCTGTGGCTGGGTCCTCCGGGCTGTAGGGATGTTCAGCTTCCAACCCTGGACGGCGTGACATTATGTCCGTCGCCCTCTGTTAAGAGCTTAGAGTAACCTTGGACCCCCTGTTGTCGATGGAGGCCCACGTCTCCAGCGCCAGCAGGGTAGCATTTTTCCATCTTCGCCAGGCGAGGAAGCTGGCCCCCTATTTGTCCCGGGCGCGACTTAGCCACAGTGATCCAAGCCACGGTCATCTCGAGGCTGGACTACTGTAACGCTCTGTACATTGGCCTTCCTCTGTCGGTAATCCGAGACTCAACTGGTGCAGAACGCTGCAGCGACTCCTGGCAGGGGTCCCGATTGGCCACCACATCACGCCAATCCTGCGCGAACTGCACTGGCTCCCAATTGAATGCCGGATTGCCTTCAAAGTGTTAGTCCTGACTTTTAAGGCCTTACATGGTCTGGGGCCAGTGTACCTGCGGGACCGCCTTGTCCCATATCATCCCACCAGATCACTGCGCTCCGAAGAGCTAAACCTCCTGGTCATCCCAAATGTGAGGACCTACCATCTGTCCGCAACCCGCCGCCGGGCTTTCTCTGTTGCAGCCCCTACCCTGTGGAACGCACTGCCCGCCGGCATCCGTGCCACCCAGGGCCTCCTCCCGTTCAGGAGAGCAGTCAAGACATTGCTGTTCCAACAAGCCTTCGGAGTTAGCTAGACTGTAGCTCGCGCCGCCTAGCTGTCAGCCCACTGCGACTCCATTTGTTGCTTCAACTGTTCTAATTGTAATTCCATCTTAATGGTATTACTGTGGTTTATGAGTTATCTGACAATTGTATTTTCCGAACTGTTGTAAGTCGCCCGAGCCGGGGGCGACAGACAAATGTGAAATAATAAATAAATAATAAATAATACTGATATTGTACTATGCTATTAATATAATATTAATATAATATATTTTTGTGTGTGTGTATATATATATAAATGTTGTAAATAAACAAACAAATAAATAAATATTCCTGACCTATGAAAACCCTATAAAATTCATTGTGTTGCCTTTACTCCACTCAACGACACAGATACACACAAAATTGGCCGGGATCTTGCCTGCTAACCGCAAAAGTAGTCACGGTAGTCCACGCTCTGGTTACATCCCGTATAGACTACTGCAACGCTCTCTACGTGGGGCTGCCTTTGAAGACTGTTCAGAAGCTTCAACTGGTCCAATGGACAGCAGCCAGGTTGATAACAGGAGTGGCACTCAGGGAGCGTACAACACCAGCTCCACTGGCTGCCAGTTTGCTACCGGGCACAATTCAAATTGCTGGCTTTAGCCTTTAAAGCCCTTAACGGTTCTGGTCCAATTTACACGTCCGAACGCATCTCTCCCTATGAACCATCAAGATTGGTGGGGACGAGAGACAGGGCCTTTTCAGTGGTGGCTCCTCGGCTTTGGAACGCCCTCCCTAGTGACATCAGATCAGCCACCTCCCTCCTGACATTTCACAAGAAGGTCAAGACCTGGCTGTTTGACCGGGCATTTGCAGATGTAGTATGATTATTAAATTGAGACCTAAGGAACGACGACAACGACGCAATTGGAAATCGACGCTGATATTGTGTTTTAACTTAAATTGCTAATTTGTATATGATATGATTGTGTTAGTAACTGTTGATGTATTTACCTTGGGCAGTCCTTGCCATGTGTACACCGCCTTCGGGCTGAGAGGGACAGTATAGAAGTAGAGTAGATCTATGTATATAATAAAAGTCAGTGTTTGCGGCGGGAGGTGCGGAGGAATATGTGGCAGCGTTTCGATTGGTTGCCACTGTGGGATTATTTGCGTAAAGGACTCTGATTGGCCAGCCTCAGAACTCCAACATTCTAAGGCACCAGACAGAGGGGATTGGTTCCCACTGAGAGAGTATTTGCATAAAGGACTCTAATTGGCCAGGCTCAGCACTCCAACACTCTAAGGCAGCAGACAGAGGGAATTGGTTGCCACTGAGGGAATCTATTATATAAATGGGTTCACGTCATGTGATGTATACCTCAAACAAATAAACCTTACAACGCAGAAACACAATACTTGCCAACAGAAATAGGCCTCAAGCAAGGTACGTTTGTAGCAAAGAAACTCCCCCCCCCCAAAAACCCCAAAACCTAAAAGGCCCCCAAAACAACGAGTAAAAATAAAACTACATTTACCAGCATCCTCCGGGGCAGCCAAAGACTCACCCAGCCTCTACATTCTGAACAACATGATTTATGTTTTATTGTAGGGCTGCATGTTTGTTCCATGCTGCCCGTTTTATATGTTGTAACCCGCCCCGAGCCTGCAGGGAGGGGCGGAATATAAAACCAAATAATAAATAAATAAATAAATAAATGATTGGCTGCCAATAAGGGCGGATTTGCATAACTGCTGCACTGGCCAGCCAACATGAAAATTCCGATCCATATTAAACTGCCAAAACAGAATAAGGAAAAGGCCCGAGCCAATCCCCAACACAAACACCAAAAAATCACAGACCACGCCCAAAATTGACAGTAAGGCTTCATTAACTTGAGTTCCCTAACTTGCCGTCAGTTACTGGGAAGCTGTTTACGCTCTGAATTGACAGTAAGGCTTCATTAACTTGATTCTCCGACTAGGCCTCAGCTCATGGGACATTGTGTATGGCCTGAATTGACAGTAAGGCTTCATTAACTTGCTGTTCCTAACTAGGCCTCAGCTCATGGGACATTGTGTATGGCCTGAATTTACAGTAACCTACCTTGGCACACAGAACCCCGACCATGCATGATGGGACTTGAAGTACCACCATGGAAAATGGGATTTGTAGTACTTCAAAACCCATCATTCCCCACAGACCACTGTGTCCAAGAAGATCCAAGATCGATAAAGACCCAACTTGGCACACCATGCCCCCATGACCCACACTCCATCCAACTGCAGTTTAGAGGAGGGCACAACGTGGATGATTGGACTTTCTCGCATCTCCTAAAAAGGGCACAGCAACGCGTGCCGGGTACAGCTAGTATTTCATAAAGTACTCTGAATGGTCATCTACATTCCAACATTCTAAAGGGACACAGAAGGAAAAAAAGGAAGCAGGCCTCAGCTGAGGCAGTCACATTCCAACATTCTAAAGCGGCCCGCAGCAATGACGATGGATCAGGACCAAACTTGGCACACAGAGGCCCATTGGCCCACTTCACAACCTGGTGTGGTTTAGGGCAGGATGGGCCACGAATGATGGGATTTGCAGTACCTTCACCTGATTCATTTCCCACAGAACATTGCAGCCCCTACAAATCACAGACCAGGCCCAAACATGGCACACAGAGTACCCATGACCCACTATGCATCCTGGTGCAGTTCGGAGGAGAATGGACTATTGGACTCTGTTATGGAAGTTGTAGTTCACCCACATCCACGGAACCCATCTGACATTTCTCTAGACCAGGGGTGGGCAATTATTTTTCCCAAGGGGCCACATGAGAGCAAAAAAATATTATGGAGGGCCGCATCTAAAGGCGGAACTACATGCTAATCTACATTATTTATTTATATATTCACTTACTATATTTACTATATATTACACATCATTAATATTAATATATCAAGAAATATTCATATATTATTAGTATTAATATAATTATTATATTATAGTATATATATAGACATTATAATATGTTGAAATTATAATATAATATAACATATTATTTATTATATTATAATATTATTATAATAAAATTATTATACAATAATAATAAAAACCACTAAAATAAAATAATGCTTCCTTGTAGTCCCCTTCTCTGGAGAGTTTTATGCAGAGGCTTGATGGCCATCAGTCGGGGGTGCTTTGATTGTGTATCCCTGGGGGTTGGGCGGGATAGCCCTGGGGTCCCTTCCCTCTTGATGACTTCCTGTTCCCACCTTTCTAAAAAACCTCCTGACAGCGAGCCTTTGAGATTCGTGACGGAAAAGGAAGAGATCAAACCCCGGGCGAGGCGAGCAGCGAGCGAGCCTGCCTGCCTGCCTGCCAGGGCCCTTAGGAGGGCCAGATAGAATCGGCCAAAGGGCCACATCCGGCCCCCGGGCCGTAGTTTGCCCACCCCTGCTCTAGACTAAACTTGGAGCAATGCTTTTCTCAAATAACCCGGGCAGCGCTGGGTCCCTAAGCTACGGTAGTAAATAAATAAAAGTAAACAGAAGAGGAAAACTAAACAGAGTCCTTTCGGACTCCAAACGGGTACCTGTTTTCGTCTCTGCGGGTCTGGCTTTCCAACCAACCACCCCCTTCCTTCCAAAGATGGTTTGCATTTGCCGATTTCTCCTACTTTTCCCCTGTCTCATCCCCCCCGCAGTTGGACATCAAGGCTGTCAGCAGCACCAGGGAGGCAGTTTTGCCCAGGCGATGCTCCCATTGTCATCCCACATCCTTCTCAAGTTGGACGGCTTCAGCTTCCTCTCTCGCACACACTCACCATCTCTTTTTTGTGTTTCTACAGTCCAGGCTCCCGAGGGGGGAAGCAGAATATCGTCTACGTACAGAACTGGGTCTGGGAGGAAAAATGGACGCCGAAATGGGGATGGACACCATGCAGTCATGCCAGCCACATCACCTTGGAGGTGTCTACGAACAACACCGGCTCTTTGGCTTAGAAATGGCGGTGAGCACCAACCACCAGAGTCAGACAATGAGGACATCGGTTTCCAGGTGGAAAGCAATCCTGGTCAGGATTGGCTTGATGTGCCTTCCTCTTGATGCGTTTCTCCCTTTCATTTGTGCCTCATCAAATTCCACAGCACTGCTGGTCACAGCTGACCTCCAGTTAGAGCGCTCAAGGGCCAGGGCTTCCCAGTTCTCGGTGTCTATGCCAGAGTTTTTATTATTTATTTATTTATTTAATTCATTCATTCCTAACACGCCCTTCTCTACCCCCGGCTCAGAAAAGGCAACAATTCAATGCCGCATACAAGAACAGAACAACATATCAAAAAATACAACAAAGCAGATTAAAAACCGTTACATATCAAATCCTCCATAATCCTCGTTCCATATTCGTAGGCGGTCAGCCAATCTACAGTCCGCCAACACAACCCTATCCTACTCAGCTTGTCCGTCCGCTGCTTGACATCAACCAAACGCCCGGTCCCACAGCCACGTCTTTAGCTTTTTTTCTAAAGGAAACGAGGGAAGAAGTTGATCTTATTTCGCTGGGGAGCGAGTTCCACGAGCGAGGGGCCACTACCGAGAAGGCCCTGTCGCTCATCCCCACCAAACGTATTTGCTACGGAGGTGGGATCGAGAGCAGGGCCTCCCCGGAAGATCGCAAATTTCAAGGTGGGACATAAGGGGAGATACGTTCGGACAAGTAAGCTGGGCCGGAACCGTAAAGGGCTTTATAGGTCAAAGCCAGCACTTTGAATTGTGCTCGGAATTGGACAGGCAGCCAGTGGAGCTGACACAACAGAGGAGTGGTATGCTCCCTGTATGTTGCTCCAGTTAGTAACCTGGCTGCCGCCCGTTGGACTAACTGAAGTTTCCGAACAGTCTTCAAAGGCAGCCCCACGTAGAGTGCATTGCAGTAATCTATTCGGGATGCAACAAGAGCATGGACCACCGTGGCCAAATCAGACTTCCCAAGATACAGTCTTTTAAGTTTTTAAAGTGAAAGTTGTAGCTGTTTGTGGAAGTGGGAGCTTGTCTGTGTCGATAGACACCCCTGCCGCATACACACATACATATTTTCACTTTTATTATGTGTATAAATAGATTTAATAATAATAATTATTATTAAATAGACTTATACCTAGCTTTATCTCTTCCCAGTGATGAGCCAGTAATCTATTTAATAATAATAATAATAATTAAATAGATTTATACCTAGCTTTATCTCTCCCAAGTGATGAGCCAGTAATCTATTTAATAATAATAATAATTATTATTATTATTAAATAGACTTATACCTAGCTTTATCTCTTCCAAGTGATGAGCCAGTAATCTATTTAATAATAATAATTATTATTATTATTATTAAATAGATTTATACCTAGCTTTATCTCTCCCAAGTGATGAGGCAGTGATCTATTTAATAATAATAATAATTTATTATTATAAATTAATTTATTATTATAAATTATAATAAATATATAAATTATTATAAATTAATTTATTATTATAAATTATAATAAATATATACATTATTATAAATTAATTTATTATTATAAAATATTATTATTTATTTATTATTATTTATTATTTCGCATTTGTCTGTCGCCCCCCCCCCCCCCAACGGCTCGGGGCGACTTACAACAGTTCGTAAAATACAATTGTCAGATAACTCATAAACCACAGTAATACCATTAAGATGGAATTACAATTAGAACCGTTGAAACACCCAATGGGGTCGCCGTGGGCTGACAGCTAGGCGGTGCGAGCTACAGTTTAGCTAACTCCGAAGGCTTGTTGGAACAGCAATGTCTTGACTGCTCTCCTGAACGGGAGGAGGCCCTGGGTGGCACGGATGCCGGCGGGCAGTGCGTTCCACAGGGTTGGGGCTGCAACAGAGAAAGCCCGGTGGCGGGTTGCGGACAGATGGTAGGTCCTCACATTTGGGATGACCAGGAGGTTTAGCTCTTCGGAGCGCAGTGATCTGGTGGGATGATATGGGACAAGGCGGTCCCGCAGGTACACTGGCCCCAGACCATGTAAGGCCTTAAAAGTCAGGACTAACACTTTGAAGGCAATCCGGCATTCAATTGGGAGCCAGTGCAGTTCGCGCAGGATTGGCGTGATGTGGTGGCCAATCGGGACCCCTGCCAGGAGTCGCGCTGCAGCGTTCTGCACCAGCTTGAGTCTCCGGATTACCGACAGAGGAAGGCCAATGTAAAGAGCGTTACAGTAGTCCAGCCTCGAGATGACCGTGGCTTGGATCACTGTGGCTAAGTCACGCCGGGACAAATAGGGGGCCAGCTTCCTCGCCTGGCGAAGATGGAAAAATGCTACCCTGCTGACGCTGGAGATGTGGGCCTCCATCGACAACAGGGGGTCCAAGGTTACTCCTAAGCTCTTAACAGAGGGCGACGGACATAATGTCACGCCGTCCAGGGTTGGAAGCTGGACATCCCTACCGCCCGGACGACCCAGCCACAGGATCTCCGTCTTTGCCGGATTCACCTTCAACCTACTGGCTCGCAGCCATCCAGTGACGGCCTCAAGGCAACGATGGAAATTATCGGGTACGGATTCAAGGCTGCCCTCCATCTTCAAGATAAGCTGGGTGTCATCAGCATACTGATGGCACACCAGCCCAAAACTACGCACCAGCTATATTAAATAGATATATACCTAGCTTTATCTCCCCCAGTGGTGGCACAGTGTTAAGTTTATTCGATGCTTAGACCGGTGGGCGCAGTGGGTTAAACCAAAAGGTTGCAGGTTCGAATCCGGGGAGCGGCCTGAGTTTCCGCTGTCAGCCCTAGCTTCTGCCGACCTAGCAGTTTGAAAACATGCAAATGTGAGTCGATCAGTGGGAAGGTAAGGGCGCTCCATGCAGTCCACACGACCTTGGAGGTGTCTACGGACAACGCCGCTTCTTCGGTTTCGAAATGGAGACGGGCACCGCACTGCAGAGTCGGACACGACTGGACTTAATGCCAGGGGACAACCGTTACCTTTTTACCTTATCTCTCCGAAAGCCATATCTAAGAAACTAGCTCCGATGCAGTCTATCCAATGCAGTTTTCCGAAACGGCAACCCCCCCCAAAATAATCAAGGAACAGACCTAAACACCAAGACATATTTTGTTGTTGTGTGGCGCAATAGATTGACATGCAGAGACGCCTTTGGAGGAACGAGTCCTAATGTTTCCCTTGCAAATGCGCACCAACTATTCTTTGCCTCCACAACCGCACATCATGCCCTGTTTTGCTTCCATGCCTCTCTCTCTTTCTTTGCAGCCTAGCTTTCGAATATCCCCGCACTATGAAGATGCTATATAAATGCAAAGCATCTCCTCCTCCATTTCCAAACTTTGGGTATTATTTCCTCTCGTAACTCGCCTCTCGGCATCAAAAGCGCGCCCGCTTCTTAATTGTCTGGCGCGGCCTAATAGCTCTCGCAAGGAGAAGTCGGGAGAGGCGATACGGGAAGTTAATTTTCCAAAGTTATCCCTGATTCTCATAAAATCCTAGTGTTCGAAGAGACCCCAAGGGTCATCCAGCCCAACCCCTTTCTGCCATTCAACCAAAGCACTCCCAACAGATGGCCATCCAGCCTCAGCTCAAAATATTTCCAAGAAAGGAGGCTATGTCTTGTCAAAGGCTTTCACGGCACAAATCACTGGGTTGGCTGTGAGTTTTTCTGGGCTGTCTGGCCACGTTCCAGAAGCATTCTCTCCTGACGTTTCGCCAACATGAAGTTCAGAGTGCTCTTTGATTGCAGGTGAACTATAAATCCCAGCAACTACAACTCCCAAATGTCAAGCTCTATTTTCCCCAAACTCCACCAGTGTTCTGGTGGAGAGAAAGATCTGCAATACATGGATCCACCCTTGCTTGAGTCTGGAGTGCTTACTGGATGTAGGTGAACTACAACTCCCAAGCTCAAGGTCAGTGCTCACCAAAGCCCTTCCCGTATTTTATGTCAGTCGTGGGAGTACGGTGTGCCAAGTTTGGTCCAATTCCATTGTTGGTTAAATTCGGAATGCTCTTTGGTTGCAGGTGAACTATAAATCCCAGCAACGACAACTCCCAAATCTCAAGGTCTATTTTCCTCAAACTCCACCAATGTTTACATTTGGGCATATTGAGTATCCGTGCCAAATTTGATCCAGATCCATCGTTGTTTGAGTTCACAGTGCTCTCTGGACGTAGGTGAACTACAACTCCCATACTCAAGGTCAATGCCCACCAAACCCTTCCAGTATTTACTGTTGGTCATGGGAGTTCTTTGTGCCAAGTCTTGTCCAATTCCATCATTGGTGGAGTTCAGAATGCTCTTTGATTGCAGGTGAACTATAAATCCCAGCAACCACCACTCCCAAATCTCAAGCTCTATTTTCCCCAAACTCCACCAGTGTTCACATTTGGGCATATTGAGTATCCGTGCCAAATTTGGTCCAGATCCATCGTTGTTTGAGTTCACAGTGCTCTCTGGACGTAGGTGAACTACAACTCCCATACTCAAGGTCAATGCCCACCAAACCCTTCCAGTATTTACTGTTGGTCATGGGAGTTCTTTGTGCCAAGTCTTGTCCAATTCCATCATTAGTGGGGTTCAGAATGCTCTTTGATTGTAGGTGAACTATAAATCCCAGCAACCACAACTCCCAAATCTCAAGCTCTATTTTCCCCAAACTCCACCAGTGTTCACATTTGGGCATATTGAGTATCCGTGCCAAGTTTGGTCCAGATCCATCATTGTTGGAGTCCACAGTGCTCTCTGGGTGTAGGTGAACTGCAACTCCCAAACTCAAGGTCAATGCCCATCAAACCCAGTATTCTCTGTTGGTCATGGGAGTTCCGTGTACCAAGTTTGGTTCAATTCTATCATTGGTGGGCCATCAAGTTCAACCCCATTCCGCCAAAGTAGTGTTAAACTGCATTAACTCTACAGTGCAGATGGGTTTCCCTTCGGTTCATTTCAACCACATTAATAGATTGATAGGAAGGTGATAATGAACAAGACTCAGAAAACAGGGAAATTCCAGACATGGGCCAGCTAACGCTTCCCAAAAAAAGAATTTCCCCAAGGCAGGAAGCAGCCAGGCTTTGAAGCTGCAAGGCCATTCAATTCCAATTGCAGCATTCACATTTCCCTCCAACAGACAAGAGTTCTTTCTCCCACCCTGGAGATATATAAACCCCACTTGCCCAGTTTCCAACAGACCTCACAACCTCTGAGGATGCCTGCCATAGATGCGGGAGAAACGTCAGGAGAGAGTGCTTCTAGAACAGTGTTTCTCAACCTGGGGGTCGGGACCCCCAGAGGGGTCGCGAGAGGGTTTCAGAGGGGTCGCCAAAGACCATCAGAAAACATATTTCTGATGGTCTTAGGAAGCCCTTTGGCAGAGGAGGTTGAAGATCTCTCTGCTGTGATTGGCAGGCCTCCCTGCCAAGGGGAAGGCTGCTTCTGAGACTCCAAGTGGGGAGGGGAGAGCAGGCGTGCTCGGCGCATGGCAGCATGATGCGCATGCGTGGGTAAGGGAGAGTGTGTGATGTGGCATGGAGGCTCAAGCCAGCTAGTCCCTTCAAGGCATGTGGGTTCTGTGTAGGAAGTTTGACCCAATTCTATCATTGGTGGGGTGCAAGGGGCTCTTTGATTGTAGGTAAACTATAAGTCCCAGTAACTACAACTCCCAAATGTCAAGATCTATTTTCCCCAAACTCCACCAGTGTTCGCATTTGGGTATATTGAGGATTCGTGTCAAGTGTGGTCCAGATCCATCATTGTTGAGTCTATAGTGCTCTCTGGATGTGGGTGAACTACAACTCCCAAACTCAAGGTCAATTCCCACCAAAATCTTCCAGTATTTGCTGTTGGTCAGGGGGTTCAGAATGCTCTTTGATTGTAGGTGAACTATAAATCCCAGCAACTACAATTTCCAATTGACAAAATCAACCCCCACCCAAAAAGAACAGACAGTTCTGAAGTTGCAATGAAAATAATGTTATGGTTAGGGGTCTCCACAACATGAAAAACTGTATTAAGGGGTCGCAGCATTAGGAAGGTTGAGAAACACTGTTCTAGAACAGGGCTGTCCAACTTCTACGGGCCCAAGGGCCGGAATTCTGGTCACTGATCACCTGGGGGGTCGAAGGATCTGCCTCCGCCCCCGGCTCCGTCCCCTCCCCCAGCTCCACCCCCTCCACGGTTCCAACCCCTCCCCGGCTCCAATTTACTTACAGTTGACCTTGAGTTGTGGAGTTGTAGTTCACCTCCATCCAGAGAGCACTGCGGACTCAAATAATGATGGATCTGGACCAAACTTGGCATGAATACTAAATATACCCAAATGGGAACACTGGTGGATTTGGGGGAATGTTTCCTAATACCTTTGAGTTATTTGAGTCCACACTCAAATTGGGACACACCAAAAAAACCCAAACACCTCAATGCCGTCGCAGGGCTTGATGGGGCCTCCTTTCCCAGAGGCCCAAAGAGCTCCCTCCCTCCCTCCCTGCTCCCCTCCTCCCTCTCTCTGAGGGAACGGGGGCTGGCCTGGAAGTAGCCGCGAGGGAGGGGGAGGCGCGCGCCCAGGCCGGCCGCAAATCCCGCGGGACCCGAGATTTCAGCAGCTATCGCAAGACTACGCAGCCACAGACGGGATTTCGACCTCCCTCAAAATCCCGTCTGTGGCTGGCGTAGTCTTGCGATGCTTGCCTAAACCCGGAAGTAGGTATTTTTTAATTTTTTAAAATTTGTATTTTATTGAAACAAGTTAGGGGGCTGGAGGGAAGGGGCTCGGGGGCCGTGTACGGCCCCAGGGCCGCCTGTTGGACAGCCCTGTTCTAGAACATGGCCATATAGCCCGAAAAACCTACAACGACCCATTTAGGCTCTGTTTGCGCCTGTCTGCTCGCATTATCTCTGGTCCAGGAGTCATGCCTTTCACATTCCTGCGGAGCGCCTTCAAAGGAACGCCGGCCGGCGAGATGTGGCAACCTTTGTACCTGGATCGCTTTCAAAAGGGAAGGAAAAGAATTGGGGGGAGGAGGAAAGGACCGATTTAGGCGGACACGGACCCGTTCTGTCTCTCTCTCTCTCTCTCTCAGGCCTTGTGAACTCTCTGTGTGTGGTCAGCACTGGAATTTAGGCTCCAAAGGCTAAAGGGCTGGGAGTCTTCGAAAGCAGCGTTCTCCCCGTTCGGGATATTGGGTTGTGGTGGTTGAATGTTTTGGTGGAATCTCTTTTGCTGCCATTTGGATCCATTGCTCCATTGTGTCCTAGTCTCTAGATCAGGGGCCAGGAACCTTTTTGACCCAGAGAGCCATGAAAGCAAAATATTTGGAAATGTATTTCAGTGAGAGCCAGATAACATATATAATATATTTTACGACTGGATTCAACTCAATGTGAGTCTATACGTACATACGATGAGGAAAGGATTCCCCGGCAGAATGACAGGACACTTCAGACCTGGCTCTGCAAAAGGCACGCTCAGGACTCTGGGAAGGAAGAGAAGGCGGAAGGAAGGAAGGAAGGGAGGGAGGGAGGGAGGGAGGGAGGGAGGGAGGGAGGGAGGGAGGGAGGGAGGAGGGGAAGAAAGAAAAGAAGAATGAACTATGGAAACGGAAGAAAAGAAAAGCAGGAGAGAGACAAGGAGGGGAAAAGAAGGAAGGAAATGGGGAGGAAAGGAAAGAAAAGGGATTGAGGAAAAAATAAAATAATGAAGGGAAAAGAAGAAAAGAAGGGGAGAGGGGGGAAGTGAAAAGAAAGGAACAAGAAGGAAAGGAAGACTTGGGGGGAAAGAATAGAAGAGGAAGGTAGAGGGAGAGAGAATGGAGGAAAGAAGAAAGGGGAGAGGGAGGGAAAGGAAGGAGAGAAGGAAAGGGTGAAGGGGGAGAAAGGAAGGAAGGAAGAGGAAGGAAGAGGGAGAATGGAGGAAAGAAGGAAGGGGAGAGGAAGGGAAAAGGAAGGAAAGAAGGAAAGGGTGAAGAGGAGAAAGGAAGGAAGGAAGAGGAAGGAAGAGGGAGAATGGAGGAAAGAAGGAAGGGGAGAGGGAGGGAAAGGAAGGAGAGAAGGAAAGGGTGAAGGGGAGAAAGGAAGGAAGGAAGAGGAAGGAAGAGGGAGAATGGAGGAAAGAAGGAAGGGGAGAGGGAGGGAAAAGGAAGGAAAAAAGGAAAGGGTGAAGGGGAGAAAGGAAGGAAGGAAGAAGAAGGAAGAGGGAGAATGGAGGAAAGAAGGAAGGGGAGAGGGAGGGAAAAGGAAGGAAAGAAGGAAAGGGTGAAGAGGAGAAAGGAAGGAAGGAAGAGGAAGGAAGAGGGAGAATGGAGGAAAGAAGGAAGGGGAGAGGGAGGGAAAGGAAGGAGAGAAGGAAAGGGTGAAGGGGGAGAAAGGAAGGAAGGAAGAGGAAGGAAGAGGGAGAATGGAGGAAAGAAGGAAGGGGAGAGGGAGAGAAAAGGAAGGAAAAAAGGAAAGGGTGAAGGGGAGAAAGGAAGGAAGGAAGAAGAAGGAAGAGGGAGAATGGAGGAAAGAAGGAAGGGGAGAGGGAGGGAAAAGGAAGGAAAGAAGGAAAGGGTGAAGAGGAGAAAGGAAGGAAGGAAGAGGAAGGAAGAGGGAGAATGGAGGAAAGAAGGAAGGGGAGAGGGAGGGAAAGGAAGGAGAGAAGGAAAGGGTGAAGGGGGAGAAAGGAAGGAAGGAAGAGGAAGGAAGAGGGAGAATGGAGGAAAGAAGGAAGGGGAGAGGGAGAGAAAAGGAAGGAAAAAAGGAAAGGGTGAAGGGGAGAAAGGAAGGAAGGAAGAAGAAGGAAGAGGGAAAATGGAGGAAAGAAGGAAGGGGAGAGGGAGGGAAAAGGAAGGAAAGAAGGAAAGGGTGAAGAGGAGAAAGGAAGGAAGGAAGAGGAAGGAAGAGGGAGAATGGAGGAAAGAAGGAAGGGGAGAGAGGGGGAAAGGAAGGAAAGAAGGAAAGGGTGAAGGGGAGAAAGGAAGGAAGGAAGAGGAAGGAAGGAAGATGGAGAATGGAGGAAAGAAGGAAGGGGTGAGGGAGGGAAAGGAAGGAGAGAAGGAAAGGGTGAAGGGGAGAAAGAAAGGAAGGAAGAGGGAGAAAGGAGGAAAGGAAGGGGAGCGAGGGATGGAAACAGAAGGAGAGAAGGAAAGGGTGAAGGGGAGAAAGGAAGGAAGGAAGGAAGGAAGGAAGGAAGGAAGGAAGGAAGGAAGGAAGGAAGGAAGGAAGGAAGAGAGAGAATGGAGGAAAGAAGGAAGGGGAGAGAGGTAGGGAAAGGAAGGAGAGAAGGAAAGAATGGAAGAGGAAGGAAGGAACAACGAAGGAGGGAGGAAAGAAGGGAGGAAGAGAGGGAGCTGCCCGTCGATCAAGTCTTCCGGGTCGCCAGGGTGATCAGCCGCCGTAGGTCGGCGACTGGTCCCGCTGCAGGCCCGGATCGCCTCCAGGGATGGCAGGCACTCCAAAGCCGCCGCTCCTCCGGCCTGTCTGCCGACACAGGCCCCATAGAGCCCGCGGCGGCAGCACCCCTTCCTCTTGGCCCCGCCCCCGACGCACTTCTCCCCGGGCCAGACAAAATCGGCTGCCTGGCCTCATCCGGCCCGCAGACCGTAGGTTGCCCACACCTAATCTAGACACTATAGAGGCCAAAATCCTGTTGGCCTTTTTCGCCACCGCATGACATTATTGGCTCGTGTTTAACTTGTGGCCCCCGGGAATAGGGAATAATAGAATCCTAGAGTTGGAAGAGACCTGGTGGGCCTGGTGACATCAGAGCCCCTCCCCCCAGCAACAATATATTATGACTGTTGTATTAGTACTATGCTAATAATGTAGTATGCTGTATGTACATATGACTTCTAAGCCGCTCCGAGTCCCCTTCGGGGTGAGAAGGGCGGCATATAAATGTCGTAAATAATAATAATAATAATAATAATAACCATTCAGCCTGCTTCTTGATCTGGGGCAAAACACACCATTGCATTGGCTTACAATATGAATTTTCTTCCCTTTGCCTTCCTCCTCCCCTTGCCTCTATCTCGCATGTAGGAATCTTAATTTCAGCGTCAGGAATGCCAAGGAGGGCTGTTTATCGGCTCTGGTTTAATTAAGTCGTATGCTATTCCCAGTTAAGAACAATGGCTAATTAAGATCTAGCTCCCTCCCCTTCTTCTAAAGCAGGGCAGGATCTGTAATTATGAATGCCTTCCTTGAAAGGGCGGCAGGCGTCCATCAGGCCAAAGCTAATAATAATAATAATAATAATAATAATATAATATAATAATAATATCTCTCTCAGCATTACTTCGCGAACAAAGATTCTTAGGAAAGACTCATCCCACTCTTTTTACAAGCGCGTTGATGACTAAAAAGGCCAATCTGAGATAGGCAAGTTTGGTTGCAGAAAGCACAGCAGAAAGTCTCCTTGGGTGATGTTGTTTCCAAGTTGCGGTTCTTTCTGCGTTGTCGTTTCTCTTCAAGACCCGTTTGGCGTGTCATCTCGAAAGGGGCCACAGCACTGTGGGTAGTGCGTCTCCATGCGTCCCGATGTGAGGCCAGGGTGGACCATTGTTGGTGATCAATCTGGCCGAGCCTGAGATGTTGTCTCAGGGAGTCCTTATATCTCTTCTTTGGGGCGCCTCTCTTGCGCGGACCCGTGGCGAGTTCACCCTAGAGTAGTATCTTTGGGAGGCGGTGGTCCTCCATCCTAGAGACGTGCCCTGCCCAGCGCAGCTGTGTTCTCGATAGCATGGCCTCAATGCTGGTGATCCCTGCTTGCTCAAGGACAGCAACATTCGTCACATAGTCGGTCCAGTGTATATTTAGGCTTGTGCGAAGACAGCGTTCGAGGAGTCGTAGGCGATAGGTGACCCATGTTTCAGACCCATATAGGAGAATAGACAGTACGACAGCTCTGTACACACTGATTTTGGTGCTTTGCCTCAGGTGCTTGTTGCTCCAGACTCTTTTGTGAAGCCTTCCAAATGCATTATATGCCTTTGCTAATCTGTGATCTACCTCAGGGCTGTCCAACAGGCGGCCCGGGGCCCGTACACGGCCCCCGAGCCCCTTCCCTACGGCCCCCTAACCCCTGCAAGACATCAGTTTTTATTTCTAAAAATATTTTTGGAAAAATATTTCCATAAAATTTAGTCCTCGGGCGGCGGCGAGAGGGCGGGGCGGCGCGAGTGAGGAGGAGACAGAGGGAAGCAACGCCAGATGCCCTAGGGGCGGGACTTCCCCCCGCCTGTTCCTCGCTCGCACAGGGCCGCTCGCGACCTTGCGCGCCAGGGCGGGATCGGCGGGCCGCCCTCCGCCCGTATCTAGCTCTTGCAGCGGCGCGCCTGAAGGAAGGTAAGCTCCGGGCTTACCTTCCTTCAGGCGCAGCCGTTGCAAAACTGGGACAGCGAGAGGAAGCGGCCGATCCCGGCCGCCTCCCGCCCACAAGCGCATGCCCGGCATCTTGCGCGACCCGTCCCTTTCGGCGCCTGACATCACCCCGCCGAAAGGGGCAGGTCAGCGCAGATACGGGCTTGCGCGCCAGGGCGGGAGCGCGGGAGGAGGATCGACGAGCCGCTCTCCGCCGTGACGCGCCCCTTTTTGGCGGCGCTGGGTGACATCAGGCGTGGCGCCTGACGTCACCCCGCCAAAAAGGGGCGGGCCGCGCAGGACGCTGGGCATGCGTGCCAGGGCGGGAGTGGCCCTGCCCCTGCGAGGCCACGCCCCCACTGCGGCCATGCCCCCGCGAGCGGCCACACCCTCCGCTCCGGCCCCCAAGGTGATCAGTCACCTGAATTCCGGCCCTTGGGCCCGAAGAAGTTGGACAGCCCTGATCTATCTCTTGATCAGTCTTGGCATCTGAAGAGATGATGCTTCCCAGGGAGGTGAACTGCTGGACGGACTTCAGCACAGATTCGCCTATGCTGACGTGGGGGTGGTGGTGTTCTTCCTGTGGTGCGGGCTGGTAGAGGACTTCCCTTTTCTTCAGGCTGACTTCCAGCCCAAACAGCTCTGCAGCTGTTGCAAAGCAGGACGTGAGGCACTGCAGGGCTGCTTCTGAATGGGCGACAAGGGCAGCATCGTCAGCAAAAAGCAGCTCACGGACTAGATAGTTTAGAGAGTCTTAGTGCGAGCCCTCAGGCGGCTGAAGTTGAACAAGCTACCATCAGTACGATAGCGTATATATATGCCGTCTTCTTCTTCGAGGTCTGCCGTAGCCCTTTGGAGCGTCATGCTGAAGAAAATTGTAAATAGTCGTTGGTGCAAGAACACAACCTTGTTTCACTCCATTAGTTATTAGAAAGGGATCCGAGAGAGCATCGCCATATCTGACTTGACCGCGCTGGCCCTCATGGAGCAGGATAATCATTTTGAGGAATTTGGGGGGACATCCTACAATTTGGGGGGACATCCTAATAATAATATAATAGTAATAATAATAATAATATAGCAGAGATCCTGGGAATTTATTATTATAAATTATAATAAATATATAAATTATTATAAATTATAATAAATATATTATTATTATTATTATTA
>JARBWK010000019.1:12601974-12625188 GCA_030556195.1 Anolis apletophallus
AGGAAAGAAGGGAGGTAGAGTGGGAGCTGCCCGTCGATCAAGTCTTCCGGGTCGCCAGGGTGATCAGCCGCCGTAGGTCGGCGACTGGTCCCGCTGCAGGCCCGGATCGCCTCCAGGGATGGCAGGCACTCCAAAGCCGCCGCTCCTCCTCCTGCTGGCCGACACAGGCCCCATAGAGCCGCGGCGGCAGCACTTCCTCTTGGCCCCGCCCCGACGCACCTCCCCGGGCCAGACAAAATCGGCTGCCTGGCCTCATCCGCCCGCAGACCGTAGGTTGCCCACACCTAATCTAGACACTATAGAGGCCAAAATCCTGTTGGCCTTTTCGCCACGCATGACATTATTGGCTCGTGTTTAACTTGTTGCCCCCGGGAATAGGGAAAAATAGAATCCTAGAGTTGGAAGAGACCTGGTGGGCCTGGTGACATCAGAGCCCCTCCCCCCAGCAACAATATATTATGACTTGTGTATTAGTACTCTGCTAATAATGTAGTATGCTGTATGTACATATGACTTGTAAGCCGCTCCGAGTCCCCTTCGGGGTGAGAAGGGCGGCATATAAATGTGGTAAATAATAATAATAATAATAATAATAATAACCATTCAGCCTGCTTCTTGATCTGGGGCAAAACACACCATTGCATTGGCTTACAATATGAATTTTCTTTCCCTTTGCCTTCTCTCCTCCTCCTTTTGCCTCTATCTCGCATGGAATCTTAATTTCAGCGCCAGGAATGCCAAGGAGGGCTGTTTATCGGCTCTGGTTTAATTAAGTCGTATGCTATTCCCAGTTAAGAACAATGGCTAATTAAGATCTAAACCTTCCTTCTTCTAAAGCAGGGCAGGATCTGTAATTATGAATGCCTTCCCTGAAAGGGGGCAGGCATCCATCAGGCCAAAGCTAATAATAATAATAATAATAATAATAATAATATAATATCTCTCGGCATTACTTCCTAACAAAGATTCTTAGGGAAAGACTCATCCCACTCTTTTACAAGCGTTTTGATGACTAAAAAGGCCAATCTGAGATAGGCAAGTTCGGTTGCAGAAAGCACAGCAGAAAGTCTCCTTGGGCGATGTCGTTTCCAAGTCGCGGTTCTTTCTGCGTTGTCGTTTCTCTTCGAGACCCGTTTGGCGTGTCATCTCGAAAGGGGCCACAGCACTGTGGGTAGTGCGTCTCCATGCCTCCCGATGTGAGGCCAGGCTGGACCACTGTTGGTGATCAATCTGGCCGAGCCTGAGATGTTGTTTCAGGGAGTCCTTGTCTCTCTTTTTGGGGGCACCTCTCTTGCAAGTTCACCCTAGAGTAGTATCTTTGGGAGGCGGTGGTCCTCCATCCTAGAGACGTGCCCTGCCCAGCGCAGCTGTGTTCTCAATAGCATGGCCTCAATGCTGGTGATCCCTGCTTGCTCAAGGACAGCGACATTCGTCACATAGTCGGTCCAGTGTATATTTAGGATTGTGCGAAGACAGCGTTCGAGGAGGCGTAGGCGATAGGTGACCCATGTTTCAGACCCATATAGGAGAATAGACAGTACGACAGCTCTGTACACACTGATTTTGGTGCTTTGCCTCAGGTGCTTGTTGCTCCAGACTCTTTTGTGAAGCCTTCCGGATGCATTATATGCCTTTGCTAATCTGTGATCTATCTCTTGATCAGTCTTGGCATCTGAAGAGATGATGCTTCCCAGGGAGGTGAACTGCTGGACGGACTTAAGCCCAGATTCGCCTATGCCAGTGTTTCTCAACCTTCCCAATGCCATGACCCCTTAATTTAGTTTCTCATGTTGTGGTGACCCCCAACCATAAAATCATTTTTGTTGCTACTCCAGAACTGTAACTTTGCTACTGTTATGAATCATCATGTAAAAATATTGGATGTATTTTCATTCACCGGACCAGATTTGGCACAAATACCTGATACATCCAAGTTTGAATACTGGTGGGGTTGTGGGGGAGTGATTTTGTCATTTGGCAGGCGTAGTTTCTGGGATATATAGTTCACCGACACTCAAAGAGCATTCTGAACTCCACCAACGATGGAGTTCAACCAAACTTGGCACACAGAACTCCTATGAGTGCCCAACAGAAAATACTGGAAGGGTTTGGTGGGCGTTGATCTTGACTTTTGGAGTTGTAGTTCACCTATATCCAGAGAGCATTGTGGACTCAAACAATGGTGGATCTGGACCGAACTTGGCATGAATAGTCAAGATGCCCAAAGGTGAACACTGATGAAGTTTGGGGAAAATAGACCTTGACATTTGGGAGTTGTAGTTGCTGGGATTTATAGTTCACCTACAATCAAAGAGCATTCTGAACCCCACCAATGATAGAATTAGGCCAAACTTCCCATACAGAACCCCCATGACCAATAGAAAATAATGTGTTTTCTTATTTTTAAAATAGTATTTATTGAATTTTCACACAAAGGTTTAAAACAAAACAAAATCACACACAACGGCCGGCGCTCTTCGAGGAGCGCTAGTGCCGTACATAAAACAAGACAAAATCGCAAACGACAACAACTGACTTAACTTGAGTACTTCCCACCCCCAAACCCACCTTGCGTAGCCCCCTACTTGGGGCTACATAAGTTCAAATTATTCTTAGTCACTTAGAAAGAACCGGTGTACTATGACAGGGCTGTCCAAACTGGCGGCCCGGGGGCCGTATAAGGCCCCCCAGCCCCTTCCCTGCGGCCCCCTAAGCTTTTTAATATTTCTCTCTCAACGTGAGATCACGCCTGCGTTGAGAGTGAAATCCCGTGTGGCTTCCGTAGTCTCGCGATACTCCTGTTGTCAAAATCTCGGCTACGCTGCTGCCTTGGTCGGTCGTCGCCTCTGCTCGTGATCCTGCGCGTTTGGGAAGGTAGGCTAACCTTTATGTTATTATTATGTAATTGTGTATGGTTGCCCCTTATGTATTCCCTCCCTGCATTTCCCCTTAGTAAAATATTATATTTGATTGTATGGATGCCTCTTATGAATTGTAAGTAAATTGGAGCTGGGGGAGGGTCGGGGGCGGAGCCGGGGCAGGGGCGGAGCCGGTGAAGGGGCGGAGCCGGGGGCGGGGCAGACCCTTCGGCCCCCTAGGTCATCGGTGACCGGAATTCAGGCCCCTGGGCCGGTAGAAGTTGGACAGCCCTGTACTATGACATGGCATCCTGATATGGTATTAGAGTCCTTATACCGCCTAGCTTTCGGGGTAATGTGTTTTCTGATGGTCTTTGGTGACCCCTCTGACACTCCCTGGTGACCCACATAGGGGTCCCGACCCCCAGGTTGAGAAACACTGGCCTATGCTGACGTGGGGGTGGTGGTGTTCTTCCTGTGGTGCGGGCTGGTAGAGGACTTCCCTTTTCTTCAGGCTGACTTCCAGCCCAAGCATCTCTGCAGCTGTTGCAAAGCAGGATGTGAGGCACTGCAGGGCGGCTTCTGAATGGGCGACAAGGGCAGCATCGTCAGCAAAAAGCAGCTCACGGACTAGATAGTTGAGAGTCTTAGTGCGAGCCCTCAGACGGCTGAAGTTGAACAAGCTACCATCAGTACGATAGCGTATATATATGCCGTCTTCTTCTTCGAGATCTGCCCGTAGCCCTTTGGAGTATCATGCTGAAGAAAATTGTAAATAGGGTTGGTGCAAGAACACAACCTTGTTTCACTCCATTAGTTATTAGAAAGGGCTCCGAGAGAGCATCGCCGTGTCTGACTTGACCGCGCTGGCCCTCATGGAGCAGGATAATCATTTTGAGGAATTTGGGGGGACATCCTAATAATAATATAATACAATAGTAATAATAATAATATAGCAGAGATCCTGGGAAGGCAGCTGCTTTCCCGGGATCTCTTCTATATTATTATTATTATTATTATTTTGCAGGAGTCGTAATGAGATGTCTTTTAATAATGATAGAATTACCTTTCCAACCGAGCGCAGGATGGGCAGAGGCGAGGCGAGCTTTGGAGGCCAAAGAAAAATTGTGTCAACAGCATTCTCTGCCCGATCGATGAAGAATGCCCCCCATCGACGGTCCCCATCGACGCCGCGTTGCTGCCCGATCAATAGCTTTGAGCGGAGAAGAATCCATCGGCCGGTCCACAACCCTCCAATCTGCGATACACTACACAAAATAGGGCTCTGCGGACGCTCCGTTTATCTTCCTTCTCAAAAACCAATTTGTTTGGTGCATCCGCGCTGAGGAATGAATGCAGTTTGACATGACTGTAGTTGCCACGGGATCCATAGTTTGTCAAGGTTCCTGAATTTTTTGGCAGAGAAGGCCTAAAGATTTGACAAAACTGGAAACTCCCCAGATTCGATTTTTCCTTCTCCCCTTCACTATAAGGTTGGAAGAGACCACCCAGTCCGACCCCATTCTTCGAATTCCGCAGCACTGCTGGTCACAGCTGCCCTCCAGTTAGAGTGCTCAATCATAGAAACATAGAGTTGGAAGAGACCTCATGGGCCATCCAGTCCCACCCCATTCTGCCAAGAAGCACAAAAATCACATTCGAAGCACCCTCAAGAGATGGCCATCCAGCCTCCAAAGACAGAGTTAATCCAGTCAGCAAATGTTGACAGATGTAAACAGATGTATAAATAAATATTATTATTATTATTATTATTAGTGATGGTCACTCGTTGGCCTGATAGGTGTATTGTGCCCAAATTGGGTGTCAATTTGTCAAATGGTTTTTATATTAATCCCACAAACATTACATGTTTATTTATATAGATTATAATAATAATATATTATTATTATTATATTGTTGTTGTGGTGCCAGGTATTATTATATATTACTATATATTGTTATAATATATTATGATTAATAATACCACCACAACTCCCTTTCGTCCTCTGTTTGTGTCTCTTCGAATTCCGCAGCACTGCTGGTCACAGCTGACCTCCACTTGTTGGACTGATAGGTGTATTGCGTCCAAATTGGGTGTCAATTTGTCAAATGGTTTTTATATTAATCCCAAAACAAACAAACATTACATGTTTATTTATATAGATGATGATAATAATATATTATTATATTGTTGGTGTGGTGCCAGGTATTATTATATATTACTATATATTGTTATAATATATTATGATAAATAATACCACCACAACTCCCTTTCGTCCTCCGTTTGTGTCTCTTCGAATTCCGCAGCACTGCTGGTCACAGCTGACCTCCACTTGTTGGACTGATAGGTGTATTGTGTTCAAATTGGGTGTCAATTTGTCAAATGGTTTTTATATTAATCCCACAAACAAACATTACATGATTATTTAGATAGATGATAATAATAATATATTATTATTATATTGTTGTTGTGGTGTCAGGTATTATTATATATTACTATATATTGTTATAATATATTATGATTAATAATACCAGTGTTTGTGCCTCTTCATAATTCCGCAGCACTGCTGGTCACAGCTGACCTCCAGTTAGAGTGCTCAATCATAGAATCATAGAGTTGGAAGAGACCTCGTGGGCCATCCAGTCCAACCCCATTCTGCCGAGAAGCAGGACAATTGCATTCCAAGCACCCCCGACAGATGGCCATCCAGACTCTGCTTCAAAGCCTCCAAAGAAGGAGCCTCCACCACACTCTGGGCAGAGAGTTCCACTGATGAACAGTTCTCACAGTCAGGAAGTTCTTCCTCATGTTCAGATGGAATCTCATATCATGGAGTTTGGAGCCATTGCTCCATTGCGTCCTAGTCTCCAAGGCGGCAGAAAACAAGCTTGCTCCCGCCTCCCGCTTCCTAAAAATCAGGAGGGAGGGGGCAGATCTAATTTCATTTGGGAGGGAATTCCACCTATTGATCTACTCACATTTGCATGTTTTCGAACTGCTAGGTTGGCAGAAGCTGGGGCTGACAGCGGGAGCTCACCCCGCTCCCCCGGATTTGAACCTGCGACCTTTCTGTCAGCAAGTTGGGCAGCTCAGCGGCTTAACCCACTGTGCCGTCAGGGCTCCTCTTCCAACTCTGTGATTCCATAATTATATTTTTAAGGCAGTGTTTCCCAACCAGTGTGCCGTGAGCGATCATCAGGTGTGCCGTGGGAAATGGGAACCTCCAATCCCCTTTCTTCCCCCTCCTGCCGAACACTTTTTCTTCTCCACTCGGGCTCCCTTCTTCCCAGCCTCGCTCTGCTCGCTTTGCCTCGCTTTGCTCTGGGGCGAGTCTGCGCAGTAGCGCCCGCACGCGTCACGTCTTCCTCCCCCCTCCCCTCCTGAACACGCTCACGCTGCCCCCTCGGATCAAAATGGCGGCAGAAGCAGCAGTGTAGAAGGAAAAGTAAGTGTTGGGCAGGAAGGGGAAGAAAGGGCGCGAAGGGGGAGGAAGAGGTCTGTCGAAAGCTGGCATGGGAAACTAGGACCTTCCAGGTGTTTTGGACTCCAACTCCCACCATTCCTAGCAGCCTCAGGCCCGTTTCCTCCCCCTCCCACCCGCTCAGCCATTTAAGCAGGAAAGGGCCTCAGGCTGTTAGGAATGGTGGGAGTTGGAGTCTAAAGCACCCAGAGGGCCGAAGTTTCCCCATGCCTGTTTTAGGGACCTTAAAGAGGTGAGCCTCCTTCCAACATTGTGATTCTGGATAGGATAGAAAACAAAACACCACATAACATAACATTGTTTGAGTCCACAGTGCTCTCTGGATGTAGGTGAACTACAACTTCCAAACTCAAGGTCAATTCCCAAGCAAACCCTTTCAGTACTTTCTGTTGGTAATAAGAGTTCAATGTGCCAAGTTTGGTTCAATTCCATTGTTGCAAGAGTTCAGGATGCTCTTTGATTGTGTGTTAACTATCAATCCCAGAAACTGTAACTCCCAAATGTCAAGGTCTATTTTCCCCAAACTCCATCTGTGTTCACATTTGGGCATATTGAGTATTCATGCCAAGTTTGGTCCTGATCCAACATTGTTTGAGTCCACAGTGCTCTCTGGATGTCGGTGAACTACAACTCCAAAACTCAAGGTCAATGCCCACCAAACTCTTATGGTATTTTCTCTTGGTTATGGGAGTTCTGTGTGGGAAGTTTGTGTCTTTCTGCCATTCCTGCCAGGATATCTATGTTGCGTTCATCGGAACAGGCCCAGGTTTCACACTGAGTGTATAAATACATTTAAATACATATTAACTATATGTATGACTGTGTTTGAGTGTCATTTTGTGTCATTTTGGGTTGGTGGTGTGCCCTAGGATTTGGTAAATGTAAAAAAATGTGCCGCAGCTCAAAAAAGGTTGCGAAACACTGTTTTAGGGAACCAATCCATGCTTCAGAGTTCCCCAGAATCCGTTCCTTTCTCGCCCTCCTCGGTAGGGTTAACTCCCAGTGGAAAGGAATCTCTGCTTTGCAGAAACATTCCTGTGTTTTGTATGTATGGGAAAGGGTCATTCCCGGCATTATTTGCAAACCCCGGTCCAGAAGACTTGGGAGATGAGAAACAGACCTTGGCTTGGCTTGCTTTCCCCTCTCCGCCTCCCTCTCCTTTTCTCTCTTCTCCCTCTCCCCTCTTCCTCCCCATTTGGGTCTTGTGGTTGCAACTCTGCCATGAGTCTACAGGCCTGGAATTTGAAGAATTTCCTGTCAAGACTCTGGAAGACCAGAAAGAGAGAGGGAAAAAAAAGGGAGGAAAGCAAAGCTGGCGGAGAGGGGGAAGGGAGCATTCCCCATCAGCGCCTCTCTTTCTTTCGCCCCGCAGGCTTCTTCGAAAACCCTTCTGTTTCCTCCCAAAATAATAAGACAAGCAAGGGATTGGGAAGCAAAGTGGGCAAGGCCCATGGGTTACAGCAGCCAAGGGATGGACCACATCCTACCACATCGCAAGCTCTTGACATTCCTCGAATTGTCCATTTTCTGGGTTGTTGTTGAGTTTTTCACGCTGTATGGCCATGTTCCAGAAGCAATTCTTCCTAACGGAATCAGCTGTTTTTTAGTAGGTAGTAAGAGCACCTAAAGCTTTGGAGAGGTTCTGTTCAAGCATTTCAAAGCTCCTTGCTTGGGCGGTGATGGCTCAATCGTTGGCATAGAATTCAGGGCTGTCCAACTTCTACCAGCCCAAGGGCCGGAATTCCGGTGACTGATCAGGTGGCGGGGGCAGGCTGGGGCGTGGTCGGCGTGGGGCGTGGGCGCTCATGGGGCGGGGCCAATCACGAGGCGGGGCTGATCGTGGGGCGATTTCTCCCGGTTCTGCCGCCCTGGCTGATTCTGTAGGAGGGAGGCGGAGCTAAAGAGGGCTCCCCTTGGCCCATCCCTCCCTCCCACAGCGTCAGCCAGGGCGGCAGAAGCGGCGATTTCTCCCGGTTCTGCCGCCCTGGTTGCCGTTGTAGGAGGGAGGGCGAAGCTAAGGAGGGATCCCCTTGGCCCCTCCCTCCCTCCCTTCCACAGCGTCAGCCAGGGCGGCAGAAGCGGTGATTTCTCGGTTCTGCCGCCCTGGTTGACGTTGTAGGAGGGAGGGCGAAGCTAAGGAGGGATCCCCTTGGCCCCTCCCTCCCTTTCTATAGTGTCAGCCAGGGCGGCAGAAGCGGCGATTTCTCCCAGTTCTGCCACCCTGGTTGCCGTTGTAGGAGGGAGGGCGGAAGCTAGGAGAGGGCTCCCTTGGCCCCTCCCTCCCTTCCACAGCGTCAGCCAGGGCGGCAGAAGCGGCGATTTCTCCTGGTTCTGCCGCCCTGGTTGACGTTGTAGGAGGGAGGGCGAAGCTAAGGAGGGATCCCCTTGGCCCCTCCCTCCCTTCCACAGCGTCAGCCAGGGCGGCAGAGCGGTGATTTCTCCCGGTTCTGCCGCCCTGGTTGACGTAGGAGGGAGGGAGGCGAAGCCAGGGGAGGGATCCCCTTGGCCCCTCCTCAGCCTTTCTATAGCGTCAGCCAGGGCGTAGCAGAAGCGGCGATTTCTCCTGGCCCCTGCCGCCCTGGTTGCCGCGGCAGGAGGGATTTCTCCGGTTCTGGCCCGAAGCTCAGGAGGGATCCCCTTGGCCCCTCCCTCCCTTCCAAAGCCTAAGCCCGGGCGGCAGAAGCGGTGATTTATACCGGTTCATCCGCCCGGGGTGACGTTGTAGGAGGGAGGGCGAAGCTAAGGGGGATCCCCTTGGGATCCCCTCCACAGCGTGGCCCCTCCCTGCCCCCCTTTCTAGGGCGAAGCTAGGAGGATCAGCCAGGGCTACAGCGTCAGCCAGGGCGGCGATTTCTCCTGGTTCTGCCGCCCTGGTTGACGTTGTAGGAGAGGGAGGCGAGCTAAGGAGGGCTCCCCTTGGCCCCTCCCTCCCTTCCACAGCGTCAGCCAGGGCGGCAGAAGCGGTGATTTCTCCCGGTTCTGCCGCCCTGGTTGACGTTGTAGGAGGGAGGGCGAAGCTAAGGAGGGATCCCCTTGGCCCCTCCCTCCCTTTCTATAGCGTCAGCCAGGGCGACAGAAGCGGCGATTTCTCCCGGTTCTGCCGCCCTGGTTGCCGTTGTAGGAGGGAGGGCGAAGCTAAGGAGGGATCCCCTTGGCCCCTCCCTCCCTTCCACAGCGTCAGCCAGGGCGGCAGAAGCGGTGATTTCTCCCGGTTCTGCCGCCCTGGTTGACGTTGTAGGAGGGAGGGGCGAAGCTAAGGAGGGATCCCCTTGGCCCCTTCCCGCCGTCCCACTGCGTCAGCCAGGGCGCCAGAAGCGGCGATTTCTCCCGGTTCTGCCGCCCTGGTTGCCGTAGGAGGGGAGGGCGAGGGTTAAGGAGGGATCCCCTTGGCCCCTCCTCCTTTCCACAGCGTCAGCCAGGGCGGCAGAAGCGGTGATTTCTCCCGGTTCTGCCGCCGCCCTGACGTTGACGTTAGGAGGGGGGCGAAGCTAGGAGGATCCCCTTGGCCCCTCCCTCCCTTTCTATAGCGTCAGCCAGGGCGGCAGAAGCGGCGATTTCTCCCGGTTCTGCCACCCTGGTTGCCGTTGTAGGAGGGAGGGCGAAGCTAAGGAGGGCTCCCCTTGGCCCCTCCCTCCCTCCACAGCGTCAGCCAGGGCGACAGAAGCGGTGATTTCTCCCGGTTCTGCCGCCCTGGTTGACGTTGTAGGAGGGAGGGCGAAGCTAAGGAGGGATCCCCTTGGCCCCTCCCTCCCTTTCTATAGCGTCAGCCAGGGCGGCAGAAGCGCCGATTTCTCCTGGTTCTGCCGCCCTGGCTGACGTTGTAGGAGGGAGGGCGAAGCTAAGGAGGGATCCCCTTGGCCCCTCCTCCCTTCCACAGCGTCAGCCAGGGCGGCAGAAGCGATTTCTCCTGGTTCTGCCGCCCTGGTTGACGTTGTAGAGGGAGGCGAAGCTAAGGAGGGATCCCCTTGGCCCCCCCTCCCTCCCGTTCCACAGCGTCAGCCAGGGCGGCAGAAGCGGCGATTTCTCTTGGTTCTGCCACCCTGGTTGCCGTTGTAGGAGGGAGGGCGAAGCTCAGGAGGGCTCCCCTTGGCCCCTCCCTCCCTTCACAGCGTCAGCCAGGGCGGCAGAAGCGGTGATTTCTCCCGGTTCTGCCGCCCTGGTTGACGTTGTAGGAGGAGGCGGCTAAGGAGGGGATCCCTTGGCCCCCCTCCCTCCCTTTCTATAGCGTCAGCCAGGGCGGCAGAAGCGGCGATTTCTCCTGGTTCTGCCGCCCTGGCTGACGTTGTAGGAGGGAGGACGGAGCTAAGGGGGGCTCCCCTTGGGGGGGCCCACAGCATCAGGGTGGCAGAAGCGGCGCGCGCATGCGCACTTATTTTCGGGATTAAAAAAAATTCAGGATTTATTTTTATTTTTATTGCAGGAGGGTAGGGGGGCCGGATCCATGGGGCTGGCGGGCCGTGTATGGCCCGCAGGCCGCTGTTGGACAGCCCTGGCATAGATGAAACTTTCTGTCCCTTCTGGCAGTGGCTGGTCATCTGTGTCAATGTTGAACATGGATGGAGCAAGCACATTCCCCTTCCTGCTCTTCCTCTTCCCTTCCTTCTCCCCTTTTTTCTCTCCTTTCTTCCTTCTCTACCTCTTTCCTTCCTTCCTTCGCTTTGCATCCATCCTTCTCTCTTGCCTTTTTTTCTTCCCTCCCTCTTTCTCTCCTTCCTTTGTTCTTTCTTTCCTTCCTTTTTTCTTTCCTTCTCTCTTTCTTCTCTACCTCTTTTCTTCCTTCTTTTGCTCTTTGCTTCCATCCTTCCTTCTCTCTTTTCCTCATTCTTTCTTTCTCCCCTTCCTCTTCTCTTCCTCCCCATTTCTTTCTCCTCTTCTTTCTCTCTTTCTTCCTTCTCTACTATTTCCTTCCTTTCTTCGCTTTTTGCTTCCATCCTTCTCTTTCCTTTTTTCCTTCCCTCCCTCTTTTTCTCCTTCCTTTGTTCCCTTTCTTTCCTTTCTTTTTCCTTCTCTCTTCCTTCTCTACCTCTTTCCTTCCTTCTTTTGCTCTTTGTTTCCATCCTTCCTTCTCTCTTTTCCTCATTCTTTCTTTCTCCCCTTCATCTTCATTTCTTTCCTACTTTTTCTTTCTCCTCTTCTTTCTCTCCTTTCTACCTTCTCTACTATTTCCTTCCTTCCTTCGCTTTTTGCTTCCATCCTTCTCTCTTTCCTTTTTTTCTTCCCTCCCTCTTTCTCTCCTTCCTGTTCCCTTTCTTTCCTTTCTTTTTTCTTCTCGCTACCTTCTCTCCCTCTTTCCTTCCTTCCTTTGCTCTTTGATTCCATCCTTCCTTCTCTCTTTCATTCTCTTTTCTTCTTTCTTTCTTTCTTTCTTTGTCCCCTTCCTCTTCCCTTCCCCCTTTTCTTTCTCCTCTCCTTTCTTCCTTGTCTACCTCTTTCCTTCCTACCTTCCTTTGCTTTTTGCTTCCATCCTTTCTCTTTCCTTTTTCCTTCCCTCCCACTTTCTCTCCTTCCTTTGCTCCCTCTTTCTTTCTTTCCTTCCTTCTTCTTTCCTTCTCTCTTCTTTCTCTACCTCTTTCTTTCCTTCCTTTGCTTTGTTTCCATCCTTCTTTCTCTCTTTTCTTCTTTCTTTCTCCCTTTCCTCTTCCCTTCCTTCCCCTTTTTCTTTCTCCTCTTCTTTCTCTCCTTTCTTCCTTCTCTACGCTTTTCCATCCTTCTCTTTCCTTTTCTCCTTCCCTCCCCCTTTCTCCCCTTCCTTTGCTCCCTCTTGCTTTCTTTCCTTTCTATTTTTCTTTCCTTCTCTCTTCCTCCTCTACCTCTTTCCTTCCTTCCTTTGCTCTTTATTTCCATCCTTTCTTCTCTCTTTTCTTCTTTCTTTGTCCTCTTCCCTTCCTTCCCCCTTTTTCTTCTCCTCTTCTTTCTCTCCTTCCTTCCTTCTCTACTCTTTCCTTCCTTCCTTCGCTTTTTGCTTCCATCCTTTTCTCTTTCCTTTCTTCGTTCCCTCCCGCTTTCACCCCTTCCTTTGCTCCCTTTCTTTTTTCTTTCTATTTTTCTTTCCTTCTCTCTTCCTCCTCTACCTCTTTCCTTCCTTCTTCTGCTCTTTGCTTCCATCCTTCTCTCTTTCCTTCTTTCTTTCTAACTAACTAACTAACTAACTTTATTTCTTACTAGCTGTACCCGGCACGCGTTGCTGTGCCCTTTTTAGGAGATGCGAGAAAGTCCAATCATCCACGGTGTGCCCTCCTCTAAACTGCAGTTGGATGGAGTGTGGGTCATGGGGGGCATGGTGTGCCAAGTTGGGTCTTTATCGGTCTTGGTTCTGGACCACAGTGGTCTGTGGGGAATGATGGGTTTTGAAGTACTACAAATCCCATTTTCCATGGTGGTACTTCAAGTCCCATCATGCATGGTTGGGGCTCTGTGTGCCAAGGTAGGTTACTGTAAATTCAGGCCATACACAATGTCCCATGAGCTGAGGCCTAGTTAGGAACAGCAAGTTAATGAAGCCTTACTGTCAATTCAGGCCGTACACAATGTCCAATGAGCTGAGGCCTAGTCGGGAGAATCAAGTTAATGAAGTCTTACTGTCAATTCAGAGCGTAAACAGCTTCCCAGTAAGTGAGGGCTAGTTAGGGAAATCAAGTTAATGAAGTCTTACTGTCAATTCAGAGCGTAAACAGCTTCCCAGTAAGTGAGGGCTAGTTAGGGAAATCAAGTTAATGAAGTCTTACTGTCAATTTAGAGCGTAAACAGCTTCCCAGTAAGTGAGGGCTAGTTAGGGAAATCAAGTTAATGAAGCCTTACTGTCAATTTTGGGCGTGGTCTGTGATTTTTCGGTTGGAAGTGATTTGGGTGTTTGTGTTGGGGATTGGCTCAGGCCTTTTCCTTATTCTGTTTTGGCAGTTTATTATGGATCGGAATTTTCATGTTGGCTGGCCAGTGCAGCAGTTATGCAAATCCGCCCTTATTGGCAGCCAATCATGTTGTTCAGAATGTAGAGGCTGGGTGAGTCTTTGGCTGCCCCGGAGGATGCTGGTAAATGTAGTTTTATTTTTCTCGTTGTTTTGGGGGCCTTTTAGGTTTTGGGGAAAGTTTCTTTGCTACAAACGTACCTTGCTTGAGGCCTATTTCTGTTGGCAAGTATTGTGTTTCTGCGTTGTAAGGTTTCTTTGTTTGAGGTATACATCACATGACGTGAACCCATTTATATAATAGATAAGTCGCCCTCCATGAAAGGTGCTCTGGGCGACTTACTTTCTCCCCTTCCTTTCCTTCCTCTTCCGCCCCTTTTTCTATATCATCATATAGCTTTTTGTCATCTAGCATTTTTGGTTTTTTTTAGTCCTTTCTGCTGTTTTTTGGGGGGGATTATGAGTGATGGTCACTCGATGGCCTGATAGGTGTCATGTGTCCAAATTTCATGTCAATTCGTCCAGTGGTTTTTGAGTTATGTCAATCCCACAAATGAACATTTCATTTTTATTTATATAGAAGATAACTGTATTCTCAATTCACGAATCATAAATAAATAAAGGGGATAACAGTCCATCCAGAAACATCCGAGGATCTTACTATATGTATTAATACACAAGAAACAGGAACCAATGGGTGTCGCGATGGCAATAGTGACAACAACAATATGGAAGTTGGCAATAATAATAGCCACCTTCTGTGGTTATGCAAGACTGACCGGAATACTATCCTTCAGTTTCACAATCCTGATTTCAGCGCCACATTCCCTGCAGTTTCTCATACAAACACAAACATAAACAACACTACTTTTCAGGCCACTTTTTCCATGCAATTCCCTCCGCTCGCTCCAAAATTGCCCTCAAGCCCAACCCATGGTTGGCTCACATGCCTGGGATTTGCCATCAGGAAGAGTCGCCCAAACTTTGAAAGAGCGACATCCGCTTGAGGCAGAAGTGTGTCTTGG
Source organism: Anolis apletophallus (assembly GCA_030556195.1). Classification (NCBI taxonomy): domain Eukaryota; kingdom Metazoa; phylum Chordata; class Lepidosauria; order Squamata; family Anolidae; genus Anolis; species Anolis apletophallus. Next base: position 12,616,245 of record JARBWK010000019.1, read on the forward strand.
GGTGCGTCCACATTGAAGAGTGGACGCAGTTTGGCACCACTTGGACGGCCTTGGCTCAATGCTATGGAATAAACAAAGCTGTTGTTTTCACGAGGTCTTTAGTGGGCTCGGCCAAAGAGAGCTGGTTCCTCACTGAACTACAAGTTCCATGAAGAAGCAGAACTGAAGACTGGCGTGTTAGAGCAGTGTTTCCCAACCTTTTTTGAGCCGCGGCACACTTTTTACATTCGCAAAATCCTGCGGCACACCACCAACCAAAATGACCCAAAATGGCACTCTAACACAGTAATACGTATGGTTAATATGTTTTAAAATGTATTTATACACATTCGATGAACTCAACATAGATAGATATCCTGGCAGGAATGGCAGAAAGACACAAACTTCCCACACAGAACTCCCATAACCAAGAGAAAATGCGATAAGAGTTTGGTGGGCATCGACCTTGGGTTTTGGAGTTGTAGTTCACCTATATCCAGAGAGCACTGTGGACTCAAACAACGTTGGATCAGGCCCAAACCTGTAATGAATACTCAATATGCCCAAATGTGAACGCAGATGGTGTTCAGGGGAAATAGACCTTGACATTTGGGAGTTGTAGTTGCTGGGATTTATAGTTCCCCTACAATCAAAGCGCATTCTGATCCCCACCGATGATAGAAGTGGGCCAAACGTCCCACACAGAACCCCCAGGAGGCAAGAGGAGGTCTCTGCCTGGGGAAAGGGAGGTGGGACTTCCCAATGCATGGAGAGGGAGAGACCAAGTAGACAATGGGTGGGGAGCGGGGGTGGTTGTAATTTTGTGCCTTTATAGAGGTACGTTTCTTAGGGTTTGTATACTTCAACACACTAGACTCTCCCCCCCTCCCCTTCCTGGAGGTTCCAATTTCCCACGGCACACCTGATGATCGCTCATGGCACACTAGTGTGCCCCGGCACACTGGTTGGGAAACACTGTGTTAGAGGTTTGAATCCAGGGAGAGCGAGGATGAGCTCCCTCTGTCAGCTTCAGCTCCTCATGTGGGGACATGAGAGAAGCCTCCAGCAAGGATGGTCAAACATCAAAACAACGTCCCCTGGGCAACGTCCCCTGGGCAACGGGAGAGTCAATTCTCTCAAGTCGCTCTTGACATGGAAAACAAAACAAAACCAAGAATGGTGAATCGTCAAAATATCCGAGCGACGCCCCCTAGGCAACGTCCTTGCAGATGGCCAATTCTCTCACATCAGAAGCGACTTGCAGTTTCTCAAGTCGCCCCTGACACAGAAAACAAAACAAACAAGAATGGTAAAACATCAAAAACATCCGGGCAATGTCCCCGGGGCAACGTTTTTGCAGACGGCCAATTTTCACACACCAGAAGCGACTTGCAGTTTCTCAAGTTGTTCCTGACACCAAAAAAGGAATCCAGTGGGTTCCAACTACAAGGAAAGAGATTCCACCTAAACGTTAGAACATAAGAACATAAGAAGAGCCATGCTGAATCGGACCTCAGCCCATCTAGTCCAGCATTCTGTGTCACACAGTGGCCCACCAGTTGTACACGGGGATCTCGAGCAGAAGGGAGGGCAAAACCCTGACCTGCTCCCGACCCCCCACAACCAGTACCCAGGGAAATCCTGCCTACCTCAACCAACTCCGAGGTGGCACTTGAAGGTCCTTTTCAGTAACTACCGATACACTTGGTATCCATGAATCTGTCTAATCCTGCCTTGAAGTTGTTCAGGCTGACAGCTGTCACAACCTCCTCTGGAAGTGAGTTCCATAACCCAATGACCCTCTGGGTGAAGAAATATTTCCCTTTATTAGTCCTAACTTTCCTACCTTGGAGCTTCAGGAGTGCCCCCTAGTCCTAGTGTTTTGTGACAAAGAAAATATTTTTCTTTATTCACCTTTTCTATCCCATGCATGATTTTATACACTTCGATCAAGTCACCTCTTAAACGCCGTCTTTCAAGGCTGAAAAGACCAAGGCGTTGCAACCTGGTTTCATAAGGGAGCTGCTCCATCCCTTGGATCATTCGTGTTGCCCTTTTCTGTACCTTTTCCAGTTCCGTTATATCCTTCTTGAGGTGCGGAGACCAGAATTGTACACAGTACTCCAGATGTGGCCTTACCATCGATTTGTAGAGAGGTAATACAACATTTGCTGACCTATTTTCGATTCCCTTTCTGATCATGCCAAGCATAGAATTTGCATTGTTCAGTTCTGCTGCGCACTTGGTTTACATCTTCTTTGTTCTGTCCACCTAAACGCCATGATACCTTTCCGGGTTTGTCTCGAAAGCTTTGACCCCATCAATTTGTAGGTGTAGTTGGGGTTCTTTGCCCCGATGTGCATGACTTTACACTTGTTTAGGTTAAAATGCATTTGCCACTTTGTTGCCCATTCACTCAATTTCGAGAGATCTTTCTGGAGCTCTTTACAGTCAGTTTCATTTTAACTACCTGAACAATTTAGTGTCATCTGCAAACTTTGCTACCTCAGAATTCACTCCTACGTCCAGGTCATTAATGAATAAATTAAAAAGTAACGGACCCAAAAACTGAACCTTGGGGTACGCCACTTCTCACCTCTTTCCACCCAGAGAAGTGTCCGTTTATTACCACCCTTTGTTTCCTACAGTTTAGCCAGGTTCCAATCCAGGACAAGACCTGTCCCCTGATTCCATGGCTGAAGAGCTTGTTTAGGAGCCTTTGGTGAGGGACTTTGTCAAAAGCCTTTTGAAAGTCAAGGTAAACAATATCAATTGGGTCCCCTTTATCCCCTTTATCCAAACGTTAGGACCGTAAGAGCCGTTGGAGAGCACCAACTTCCAACTCTATATTCCAAGATATATATTTTTGACCTGTATGGAGCAAACTTGCTGCTGGCTATATGGCCACGTTGTGGACGTTTCACCCACATCTATGGCAGGCTGGCTATATGGCCATGTTGCAGAAGCATTGTCTCCTGACGTTTCACCCACATCTATGGCAGGCACCCTCAGAGGGAGCCCCGTGTGGCGCAGTGGGTCAAACCCTTGTGCCGGCAGGACTGAAAACCAACAGGTCGCAGATTCGAAAGTGGGGATAGCGAGGATGAGCTCCCTCTGTCAGCTCCAGCTCCCCATGCAGGGACATGAGAGAAGCCTCCCTCAAGGATGGTCAAACATCAAAACATCCGGGCAACGTCCCCGGGGCAACATCCTTGCAGACGGCCAATTCTCTCACTCCAGAAGCGACTTGCCATTTCTCAAGTAGTTCCTGACATACACACAAGTTCAAATGGTGTCAAACTGCATTCGTTCTACAGTGCAGACGCACTGAGTTATAGTTTGGGAAAGAGACATTGTGGGCTTAATAAGACGAGACAACGCTGTCTAATCCAGTGTTTCCCAACCAGTGTGCCGTGAGCGATCACCAGGTGTGCCGTGGGAAATGGGAACCTCCAATCCCCTTTCTTCCCCCTCCTGCCGAACACTTTTTCTTCTCCACTCGGGCTCCCTTCTTCCCAGCCTCGCTCTGCTCGCTTTGCCTCGCTTTGCTCTGGGGCGAGTCTGCGCAGTAGCGCCCGCACGGGTCACGCCTTCCTCCCTCTCCCCTCCCCTCCTGAACACGCTCACGCTGCCCCCTCGGGTCAAAATGGTGGCAGAAGCGGCAGTGTAGAAGAAAAAGTAAGTGTTGGGCAGGAGGGGAAGAAAGGGCGCGAAGGGGAAGGGGGAGGAAGAGGTCTCTGTCGAAAGCTGGCATGGGCAAACTTGGACCTTCCAGGTGTCTTGGACTCCAACTCCCACCTTTCCTAGCAGCCTCAGGCCCTTTTCCTTCCCCCCTCAGCCACTTAAGCAGGAAAGGGCCTCAGGCTGTTAGGAATGGTGGGAGTTGGAGTCCAAAGCACCCAGAGGGCCAATGTTTTCCCATGCCTGTTTGAGGGACCTTAAAGTGGTGAGCCTCCTTCCAACATTTTCAAAACAAACAACAACATAACATTGTTTGAGTCCACAGTGCTCTCTGAGTGTAGTTGAACTACAACTTCCAAACTCAAGGTCAATTCCCAAGCAAACCCTTTCAGTACTTTCTGTTTGTCATGAGAGTTCAATGTGCCAAGTTTGGTTCAATTCCATTGTTGCAAGAGTTCAGGATGGTCTTTGATTGCGTGTTAACTATCAATTCCAGAAACTGTAACTCCCAAATGTCATGGTCTATTTTCCCCAAACTCCATCTGTGTTCACATTTGGGCATATTGAGTATTCATGCCAAGTTTGGTCCTGATTCAACATTGTTTGAGTCCAGAGTGTTCTCTGGATATAGGTGAACTACAACTCCAAAACCCAAGGTCAATACCCACCAAACTCTTATAGTATTTTCTCTTGGTTATGGGATTTCTGTGTGGGAAGTTGGTGTCTTTCTGCCATTCCCGCCAGGATATCTATGTTGTGTTCATCGAAACGGGCCCAGGTTTCACACTGAGTGTATAAATACATTAAAAAACATATTAACTATATGTATGACTGTGTCAGAGTGTCATTTTGTGTCATTTTGGTTGGTGGTGTGCCCCAGGATTGTGTGAATGTAAAAAGTGTGCCGCGGCTCAAAAAATGTTGAAAAACACTGGTCTAATCTACGTATATAGGATTCCGGCAACCATAATGTCGCTCATTTGGAAACGGAGATGTTGCCAGCTGTTTTAATACCCTCAGGGTGGGCAATTCAGAGGGAAGAATAGACCGCATCCTTTGGGAAGCTTGCAGAAGAACACTAGACGGATCAAGGCCCCTTCCCCAAAGCAACTGAAGAGCAATTCCTGCTCGTGAATGCTTTACTTTGTGATTTGGGGAGGGGGAGAGGCAGCAGACTGCGGCGGGCTGGCATCGGAGGAGCAGGCCTCTCCACTGCACAATGGGCCAGACTTGGGAAGGGTCCGTCTGCTGCTCCTCAATTATCTCTGAATAGCTTTTTTGTTCCAGCCTTTAAACATTGGCTTGGATTGGGTTGTTTCCTCCACCACGTCACACTCACACACACATACACACGCACCCTCGCTGCCTTTCTTGGGTGTTTCTATGGAAACGCGGCCGGCACACAACTGGTCTCCCATCTTTGTGAGGAAAGTTGGAGAGCGGTCCTTCAATCCGCCGCTTGCCTCTTTTCTTCTCTCCGCCGGCGCCGTCTTCTCCACACAACCCCTCCTTCGAGGGGAACCACAATTGCAGCCTACTTGCACACACATACGCCGACGACACTGCGGGTCTGGCTCGCCCGGAGACCTCGGGGGCCTTCAAGGGAGCGGGGAGGCCAGGCCACGTTTCTGGAAAGAAGGGGGAAGGGACCCGATTTCGGGAAGGAAAGAACACACAAGTGCACACTTGCATATTTGAACTTTGACTTCTTCAAAAACACAACAGCCCATCCAGGGTCAAGCCCACGAGGAGCAAAGGCCAGTGGCCTCCACTCTTTACTAGGTTTGCAAACAGAAGGAAGGAAGGAAGGGAGGGAGGGAGGGAGGGAAGAAGGAAGGGAAGAAGGAAGGGAGGGAGGGAGGGAGGAAGAAGGGAGGGAGGGAAGGAGGAAAGGGAGGAAGAGAGGGAGGGAGAGAGGGAGGGAGAAGGAAGGAAGAAGGAAGGATGGATGGGAAGAAAGGAAGGAAAGATGGAAGGAAAAGGAAAAGAAGAAGGAAGGAAGGAAGGAAGGAAGGGAAGGAAAAAGGGATGGGAAGAAAGAAGGAAGGGAGAAAGGAAAGATGGAAGGAAAGAAGGAAAGGAAGAAAGATAAAAGGAAGGAAAGGAAGAAGGAAGGAAGAACAAAAGGAAGAAGGAAAGAAGAAGAAAGGGAGGGAAGATGGAAGGAAGGAAGGAATGGAAGAAGGAAGGATGGATGGGAAGAAAGGAAGGAAAGATGGAAGGAAAAGGAAAAGAAGAAGGAAGGAAGGAAGGAAAGAAGAAAAGGAAGAAAAAGGGATGGGAAGAAAGAAGGAAGGAAGGAAAGATGGAAGGAAAGAAGGAAAGGAAGAAAGAAAGATAAAAGGAAGGAAAGGAAGAAGGAAGGAAGAACGAAAGGAAGAAGGAAAGAAGAAGAAAGGGAGGGAAGATGGAAGGAAGGAAGGAAGGAAGGATGGAAGAAGGAAAAGAAGGAAGGAAGATAAAAGGAAGGAAAGGAAGAAGGAAGGAAGAACGAAAGAAAGAAAGGAAGAAAGAAGGAAGGGAAGAATGAAATAAAGAAAGAAGAAGAAAGGGAGGGAAGATGGAAGGAAGGAAGGAAGGAAGGAAGGAAGGAAGGAAGGAAGGAAGGAAGGGAAGATGGAAGGAAAGAAGGAAGGGAAGAAAGAAAGATAAAAGGAAGGAAAGGAAGAAGGAAGGAAGGAAGAACGAAAGGAAGAAGGAAAGAAGAAGAAAGGGAGGGAAGATGGAAGGAAGGAAGGAAGGAAGGGAAGATGGAAGGAAAGAAGGAAGGGAAGAAAGAAAGATAAAAGGAAGGAAAGGAAGAAGGAAGGAAGGAAGAACGAAAGGAAGAAGAAAAGAAGAAGAAAGGGAGGGAAGATGGAAGGAAGGAAGGAATGGAAGAAGGAAGGAAGGAAGAAAAGAAAGAAGGAAAGGAAGGAAGAAGGAAAGGAAGAAAGGAAGGAAGGAACGAAAAAAGGAGGAAGGAAAGAAAGGAAGAAAGAAGGAAGGAAGGGAAGAATGAAATAAAGAAAGAAGAAGAAAGGGAGGGAAGATGGAAGGAATGGAAGAAAGAAAGAAGGAAGAAAAGAAAGAAGGAAAGGAAGGAAGAAGGAAAGGAAGAAATGAAGGAATGAAAAAAGGAGGAAAGAAAGGAAGAAAGAAGGAAGGAAGGAAAGAAGGAAAGAAGAAGAAAGGGAGGGAAGATGGAAGGAAGGAAGGAATGGAAGCAGGAAGGAAGAAAAGAAAGAAGGAAAGGAAGAAAGAAGGAAGAAACAAAAGAAGGAAGGAAATGAAGAAAGAAAGAAGGAAAGGATGGAAGAAGGAAGGGAGGAAGGGAAGAAGGAAGGAAGAAATAAAGAAGAGAGGAAAGAAACCAATGCACACACAAAAACACGCACTTTGGTTTTGACCCAGGACGATGAAGAAGACATCGTGAGAGTCAAGAAGAAATAGAAAGTTTAGGTTGAAAGCCAAAGAGGCAATTGTTCAACAACAAACAAACAAACAAAGAAAAGGGAAGTGGTGGCAACACAAAACACACCATTTTGTGGATTACTTCCTCCCGGGTTCTGAAAGAACATTCGCCAAACTGGAGCAAACAAAGCCAACGGGAAGCGAAGGGTAGTGAGTGGCCTTTTGGGTGGCTATGACATTTTCGGGCTGTGGCCTTGGCTCCTCATTGGCTTTCCAAACTGATGTCGTAAATGGCCATGGAACCCAATCCGAAGCTCCTGGTGGCATGCTATTAATTAGTATTTTCCTGATATTGTGCGGCGTGGCTGTCATGTTGCCACCCTGATGCTGGCGCCCGCCTTCCTCGTGCTGGTGCGGGGATGATGGGCAGGCCAGCAATTACACCTTCCTGCTTCCTTCCCCTCCTCTGGCAATGATGGCTCCTGCCCGGGGATTATGGCTGGCTCTCCATAAAGATTCCCCCTAATTGCTTGGCTTAACTCAGGTTTGATCATCAAAGCATCCCGTGATTCCCTCTCGCCTCCTTTTCCTTTTATTATCTCTTAATTAATCACTCTGGCTTTCACACTTAGCAGATAATTAGAGTCCCCAGAGTCAGGCGGCTCATTTTCATAACCTCTTGCTCTCAGCTTGCAACTGGGGTGGCGGAGAGGATGCAAGCGGGAGGAGGAGCAGGCACGAGAAGGGAACGCAGCCCGAGCTGCTACGTACCTGGAGAGACATAGCACCACGATGCACATCTCCACTCTGAACATGGAACTTCCTGAGTGTGAGAGCTGTTCAGTAGTGGAACTCTCTGCCTCAGAGTGTGCTGCAGGCTCCTTCTTCGGAAGCTTTGAAACAGAGGCTGGGATGGCCATCTGTCGGGGGTGCTTTGAATGCAATTTTCCTGCTTCTTGGCAGAATGGGGTTGGACTGGATGGCCCACCAGGTCTCTTCCAATTCTAGGATTCTATGATCTATGTATATAATAAAAGTCAGTGTTTGCGGTGGTGCGGTGGGAGGAATATGTGCCAGCGTTTCGATTGGCTGCCACTGTGGGATTATTTGCATAAAGGGCTCAGATTCGCCAGCCTCAGAACTCCAACATTCTACGGCCCCAGACAGAGGGCATTGGTTGCCCCTGAGTCCATTTGCATAAAGGACTCCGATTGGCCAACCACATTCCAACATTCCAAAGTGACTCAGAGGAAAAAGGAAAGGGCCCAGGCAGTCAGCCACTGCGGCCCACAGCAATGACAGATCACGACCAAACTTGGCAAACAGGGGCCCAATGGCCCACTTCACAACCTGGTGTGGTTTAGGGCAGAATGGGCCATGGATGATGGGATTTGCAGTACTTTCACCTCATTCACTTCCCAAACAACACAAATCACAGACCAAGCCCAAAATTGACAGCAAGGCTTCCTCAACTTGATTCTCCTGACTAGGCCCCCAACAATGACAGAACAAGACTAAACTTGGCACACAGACCCCCCCCCCCCCAAGCTGCACCCTACATCCTGGTGCAGTTTGAGGGCGGATGGACCATGGATGATGGGACTTGCAGTACTTTAATTCACTTCCTTAGAGCACTGTGGCCTACACCAATGACGAATCAGGACCAAACTTGGCACACAGAGCCCCACTGGTCCACTTTTACACACCTGCTGCCGTTTACAGCAGGATGGCTCTCCTAAAATGATGCGATTTGCAGTACCTTCACCCAATTCATTTCCCACAGAACATTGCAGCCCCTACAAATCAGAGACCAGGCCCAAACTTGGCACACAGAGTACCAATGCCCCTCTCTACATCCTGGTGCAGTTTTGAGTGGACGCACCACGGATGA
>JARBWK010000019.1:12625288-12711255 GCA_030556195.1 Anolis apletophallus
AAGGAAGGAATGGAAGAAGGAAGGAAGAAAAGAAAGAAGGAAAGGAAGAAAGAAAGGAAGGAAGGAAGAAGGAAAGGATGGAAGAAGGAAGAAAGAAGGAAGAAACAAAAGAAGGAAGGAAATGAAGAAAGAAAAGAAGGAAAGGATGGAAGAAGGAAGGAGGAAGGGAAGAAGGGAAGAAGGAAATAAAGAAGAGAGGAAAGAAACCAATGCACACACAAAAACACGCAGTTTGGTTTTGACCCAGGACGATGAAGAAGACATCGTGAGAGTCAAGAAGAACTAGAAAGTTTAGGTTTAAAGCCAAAGAGGCAATTGTTCAACAACAAACAAACAAACAAAGAAAAGGGAAGTGGTGGCAACACAAAACACACCGTTTTGTGGATCACTTCCTCCCGGGTTCTGTAAGAACATTTGCCAAACTGGAGCAAACAAAGCCAACGGGAAGCGAAGGGTAGTGGCCTTTTGGGTGGCTATGACCTTTTCCGGGCTGTGGCCTTGGCTCCTCATTGGATTTCCAAACTGATGTCGTAAATGGCCATGGAACCCAATCCAAAGCTCCTGGTGGCATGCTATTAATTATTATTTTTCCTGATCTTGTGCGGCGTGGCTGTCATGTTGCCACCCTGATGCCGGCGCCCGCCTTCCTCGTGCTGATGCGGGGATGATGGGCAGGCCAGCAATGACACCTTCCTGCTTCCTTCCCCTCCTTTGGCAATGATGGCTCCTGCCCGGGGATTATGGCTGGCTCTCCATAAAGATTCCCCCTAATTGCTTGGCTTAACTCAGGTTTGATCATCAAAGCATCCCGCGATTCCTCTCGCCTCCTTTTCCTTTTATTATCTCTTCATTAATCACTCGGGCTTTCACACTTAGCAGATAATTAGAGTCCCCAGAGTCAGGCGGCTCATTTTCATAACCTCTTGCTCTCAGCTTGCAACTGGGGTGGCGGAGAGGATGCAAGCGGGAGGAGGAGCAGGCACGAGAAGGGAACGCAGCCCGAGCTGCTACGTACCTGGAGAGACATAGCACCACGCTGCACGTCTCCACTCTGAACACACAACTTCCTGACTGTGAGAGCTGTTCAGCAGTGGAACTCTCTGCCTCGGAGTGTGCTGCAGGCTCCATCTTTGGAAGCTTTGAAACAGAGGCTGGATGGCCATCTGTCAGGGTGCTTTGAATGGGATTTTCCTGCTTCTTGGCAGAATAGGCTTGGACTGCATGGTCCACGAGGTCTCTTCAACGAGGTCTGCGTCCCCCAGGCAGGAAGCAGCCAGGCTTTGAAACTGTGAGGCCATTCAAATGCCAATTGCAACATTACGTGATTCTTATTGCCTTGGGGAATCCTATTTTGGAAGGTGTCTCTTCCAACTCTTTGATTCTGTGAAAGGTGCGAGGGTCCAAACCCAGGTCTCCAGATTTGTTGTCCAATGCTGAAACCAAAGCAGTTTGGGCGTTGTGTGCTTTCTGGGCTGTATGGCTGTATTCTAGCAGCACTTTCTCCTGACGTACCTGGAGAGACATAGCACCACGCTGCACATCTCCACTCTAAACACAGAACTTCCTGACTGTGAGAGTTGTTCAGCAGTGGAACTCTCTGCCTCGGAGTGTGCTGCAGGCTCCATCTTTGGAAGCTTTGAAACAGAGGCTGGATGGCCATCTGTCAGGGTGCTTTGAATGCAATTTTCCTAGTTCTTGTCAGAATGGGGTTGGACTGGATGGCCCATGAGGTCTCTTCAACGAGGTCTGCGTCCCCCAGGCAGGAAGCAGCCAGGCTTTGAAACTGTGAGGCCATTCAATGCCAATTGCAACATTATGTGATTCTTATTGCCTTGGGGAATCCTTTTTTGGAAGGTGTCTCTTCCAACTCTTTGATTCTATGAAAGGTGCGAGGGTTCGAACCCAGGTCTCCAGATTTATTGTCCAATGCTGAAACCAAAGCAGTTTGGGGGTTGTGTGGTTTCTGGGCTGTATGGCTGTATTCTAGCAGCACTTACTCCTGACGTACCTGGAGAGACATAGCACCACGCTGCACATCTCCACTCTAAACACAGAACTTCCTGACTGTGAGAGTTGTTCAGCAGTGGAACTCTCTGCCCCGGAGTGTGCGGCGGGCTCCTTCTTTGGAAGCTTTGAAACAGAGACTGGGATGGCCATCTGTCGGGGGTGTTTTGAATGCAATTTTCCTGCTTCTTAGCAGAATGGGGTTGGACTGGGTGGCCCCAGGCCCGGATTACCCATAAGACCACCCTAGGCCATGGCCTAGGGCGGCAGCTTGGGGGGGGGGGCAGCAGATCCAGACCCCCCCAAATTGAAATAATAATAAAATTTTAGTCCGAACTTCGGGCGCTTGCTTCTGCGCCTGCGCACTGAGAAGGAGCGAGGGAGAAGGAGCCGTGGGAAGTTCCGCCACCCCTAGGGCGTCTGACGTGGCTTCCCCCGCCGCCTCCTTGGTCGCGCGGGCGGGCGCCGCTCCTTCCTTCAGTGAAGGGAAGAGGGGTGCCCGTGCGAGCGAGGCAGCGGGGGAAGCCACGCCAGACGCCCTAGGGCGGGACTCCCGGCTCCTTCTCCCTCGCGCCGGCTCCCCTCCTCCCTTCAGTGAAGGAAGGAGTGGCGCCCGCATGAAGAAGAAGGAGCCGGGGGGAAGCCCCGCCGCCCCTAGGGCGACTGACGTGGCTTCGCTCGCCCGTGCGAGCGAGGAGGCGGCGGGGGAAGCCACGTCAGTCGCCCTAGGGGCGGGACTGCCCCCCGGCTCCTTCTCCCTCGTGCCGGCTCCACCCCCCGCAAGAGGCCCCGCCCCCGCAAGAGGCCCCGCCCCCAGGGGGGCGGCAATTAGGGAGTGTGGCCTAGGGCGCCACAAACCATTAATCCAGACCTGGGTGGCCCATGAGGTCTCTTCCAAGTCTACGATTCTATGATCTATCTATCTATCTATCTATCTATCTAGCTTCTATTCTATGTATATAATAAAAGTCAGTGTTTGCGGGCGGTGGGTGGTGCGACTGAGTGACGGGAGGAATATGTGCCAATGTTTCGATTGCCTGCCACTGTGGGATTATTTGCATAAAGGGCTCAGATTGGCCAGCCTCAGAACTCCAACATTCTACGGCCCCAGACAGAGGGCATCGGTTGCCACTGAAAAAAGTATTTGCATAAAGGACTCCGATTGGCCAACCACATTCCAACATTCTAAACTGACTCAGAGGAAAAAGGAAAGGGCTCAGGCAGTCAGCCACTGTGGCCCACAGCAATGACGGATCAGGACCAAACTTGGCAAACAGGGGCCCAATGGCCCACTTCACAACCTGGTGTTGTTTAGGGCAGGATGGGCCACAAATGATGAGATTTGCAGTACTTTCGCCTCATTCACTTCCCAAACAACACTGTAGCCCCTATAAATCACAGACCAGGCCCGAAATTGACAGCAAGGCTTCCTTAACTTGATTTTCCCGACTAGGCCTCAGCTCATGGGATATTGTTAGGCTTCCTCAACTTGATTTTCCTGACTAGGCCCCCAACAATGACAGAACAAGACCACACTTGGCACACAGACCCCCCCCCCCAAGATGCACCCTACATCCTGGTGCACTTTGAGGGAGGATGGACCATGGATGATGGGACTTGCAGTACTTAAATTCACTTCCTTAGAGCACTGTGGCCCACACCAATGACGAATCAGGACCAAACTTGGCACACAGAGGCCCAATGGCCCACTTTACACACCTGCTGCCGTTTACAGCAGGATGGCTCACAAATGATGGGATTTGCAGTACCTTCACCCAATTCATTTCCCACAGAACGTTGCAGCCCCTACAAATCAGAGACCAGGCCCAAACTTGGCACACAGAGTACCCATGACCCACTCTACATCCTGGTGCAGTTTTGAGTGGGACGGACCACGGATGATGGGAGTTAAAGTACCTTCACTCACCTTCTGAGACCGCTGCCACCCTCATCCAATGACAGATCAAGACCACACTTGGCACACAGAGCCCCCATGACCCACTCTACATCCTGGTGCAGTTTGGAGAACGGGGGACCATGGATGATGGGACTTCCAGTACCTTCCCTCACTTCCAGACACCGCTGAAACCCTCATCCAGAGAATGATCAAGACCAAATGTGACACACACAGCCCCCATGACCCACTCTACATTCTGGTGCTGTTTGGAGGGGGATGGACCATGGCCGATGGGACTTGCAGTACCTTCACTAAGTTCCTGAGACCACTGCAAGCCACATAAACATGTAATAGGAACCAACCTTGGCACACAATGCCTTCCTCAAATAACCCGGGCTTAATCTTTTAGAATGGTGTCTCCAAAATTATTAACTACTAGCTGAGTACTGCTCCTGCTAACAACCTGGATCAATTGAAGCTTCTGAACAGTCTTCAAAGGCAGCCCCACGTAGAGAGCATTGCAGTAGTCTTTTTTTTGGATCAACCAGGCCAACATAAATTGGAAGGGATAATCGAAAAGGTTTCATACATAAGTTGTGGGCTTTTGTAGCTCAGCAAGGGAAAAAAAGTAACTAACTTTTTTCCATTCCTCCCCCCAAAGCGCCTAGTTTTGGAATGTGTTCCTTGATCCCCGGGGGCGAACGGAGCGTCACCTCGAGGCAATCGGCAGCAATTTTTTTGCAAACGGGGAGGGAAAGAACCATCTTCTCACCCAAGAGAAATCCCTGGCGGGGCTATGGGGGAAGACAGCCAACACTGAGGGGGCGGTGAGTTACTTTGAAGCGGGTTCTCAGATGCAAAGGGGGCCTTATTTTCTCCTTTCCTGCCTTTTTCTGGTTGCACCCACGACTGCCACGATTTTGGGTGGAAGGCTCTTTCTCTCACTCAGGAACAGAAGGATTCTTTCAGTTCCAAACTTAGAGGAGTCCGGACGCAATCCCAAACCTGAAAGACTTGGTATTTGCCAACCAGGTAAAGCACATCCAAAAGACCATAGCAGTAAATAAAAAACAACACTCAAAAACAGGGGAACTCCCGACAAAAAACTATCAGGGCCAGCTAATCACCTCCCAACAAAGGATTCCCCCAGGCAGTAAGAAGCCACAGCTACCTCCAACAGGCAATCAGGGCCAGTTAACACCTCCCAACAAAGGATTCCCCCAGGCGGTAAGAAGCCACAGCTACCTTCAACAGGCAATCAGGGCCAGTTAACACCTCCCAACAAAGGATTCCCCCAGGCGGTAAGAAGCCACCGCTACCTCCAACAGGCAATCAGGGCCAGTTAACACCTCCCAACCAAGGATTCCCCCAAGCGGTAAGAAGCCACAGCTACCTCCAACAGGCAATCAGGGCCAGTTAACACTTCCCAACAAAGGATTCCCCCAGGTGGTAAGAAGCCACAGCTACCTGCAACAGGCAATCAGGGCCAGTTAACACCTCCCAACAAAGGATTCCCCCAGGCAGTAAGAAGCCACAGCTACCTCCAACAGGCAATCAGGGCCAGTTAACAACTCCCAACCAAGGATTCCCCAGGGGGTAAGAAGCCACGGCTACCTCCAACAGGCAATCAGGGTCAGTTAACACCTCCCAACAAAGGATTCCCCCAGGCGGTAAGAAGCCACCGCTACCTCCAACAGGCAATCAGGGCCAGTTAACACCTCCCAACAAAGGATTCCCCCAGGCGGTAAGAAGCCACAGCTACCTCCAACAGGCAATCAGGGCCAGTTAACACCTCCCAACAAAGGATTCCCCCAGGCGGTAAGAAGCCACAGCTACCTCCAACAGGCAATCAGGGCCAGTTAACACCTCCCAACAAAGGATTCCCCAGGCGGTAAGAAGCCACAGCTACCTCCAACAGGCAATCAGGGCCAGTTAACACCTCCCAACAAAGGATTCCCCCAGGTGGTAAGAAGCCACAGCTACCTCCAACAGGCAATCAGGGTAACACCTCCCAACAAAGGATTCCCCCAGGCAGTAAGAAGCCACAGCTACCTCCAACAGGCAATCAGGGCCAGTTAACACCTCCCAACAAAGGATACCCACAGGCGGTAAGAAACCACAGCTACCTCCAACAGGCAATCAGGGCCAGTTAACACCTCCCAACAAAGGATTCCCACAGGCGGTAAGAAACCACAGCTACCTCCAACAGGCAATCAGGGCCAGTTAACACCTCCCAACAAAGGATTCCCACAGGCGGTAAGAAACCACAGCTACCTCCAACAGGCAATCAGGGCCAGTTAACACCTCCCAACAAAGGATTCCCCCAGGCGGTAAGAAGCCACAGCTACCTCCAACAGGCAATCAGGGCCAGTTAACACCTCCCAACAAAGGATTCCCCCAGGCGGTAAGAAGCCACAGCTACCTCCAACAGGCAATCAGGGCCAGTTAACACCTCCCAACAAAGGATTCCCCCAGGTGGTAAGAAGCCACAGCTACCTCCAACAGGCAATCAGGGTAACACCTCCCAATAAAGGATTCCCCTAGGCAGTAAGAAGCCACAGCTACCTCCAACAGGCAATCAGGGCCAGTTAACACCTCCCAACAAAGGATTCCCACAGGCGGTAAGAAACCACAGCTACCTCCAACAGGCAATCAGGGCCAGTTAACACCTCCCAACAAAGGATTCCCACAGGCGGTAAGAAACCACAGCTACCTCCAACAGGCAATCAGGGCCAGTTAACACCTCCCAACAAAGGATTAGGCGGTACCACAGCTCCTCCAACAATCAGGGCCAGTTAACACCTCCCAACAAAGGATTCCCCCAGGCGGTAAGAAGCCACAGCCACAACAGGCAATAGGGCCAGTTAACACCTCCCAACAAAGGCAGGTGGTATACAGGGCAATCAGGGCCAGTTAACACCTCCTAACAAAGGATTCCCACAGGCGGTCCACAGCTACAACAGGCAATCAGGGCCATTTAACACCTCCCAACAAAGGATTCCCCTAGGCAGTAAGAAGCCACCGCTACCTCCAACAGGCAATCAGGGCCAGTTAACAGCTCCCAACAAAGGATTCCCACAGGCGGTAAGAAACCACAGCTACCTTCAACAGGCAATCAGGGCCAGTTAACACCTCCCAACAAAGGATTCCCACAGGCGGTAAGAAGCCACAGCTACCTCCAACAGGCAATCAGGGCCATTTAACTCCTCCCAACAAAGGATTCCCCCAGACGGTAAGAAGCCACAGCTACCTCCACAGGCAATCAGGGCCAGTTAACACCAACAAAGGATTCCCACAGGCGGTAAGAAACGGCTACCTCAACAGGCAATAAGGGCCATTTAGCTACCACAGCTACCTCCAACAATCAGGGCCAGTTAACACCTCCCAACAAAGGGGCCAGCTACCTCCAACAGGCAATCAGGGCCAGTCAGGCGGTAAGAATCACAGAATGTTGCAATTGTCTTTGAATGGCCTTGCAGTTTCAAAGCCTGGCTGCTTCCTGCTTAGGGGAAGCAGACCTTGTGGAAGACACCTCATGGGTGATCCAGTCCAACCCCCTGCGAAGAAGCAGGACGATCACGTTCAAAGCACCCCCAACAGATGGCCATCCAGTCTCTTTTAAGGGCCTCCGAAGAAGGAGCCAGACCTTGAAACTGCAAGGCCATTCAATACTAATCAAGGTGGCCAATTGAAACATTCACACCTACCTCCAACAGGCAATCAGGGCCAGTTAACGCCTCCCCCCCCCCCAAAAGGATAATCCCAGACAGGAAGCAGCCAGCCTTTGAAACTGCATGGCCATTCAATGCCAATGGCAACATGCACACTTTCCTCCAACAGTCAAAAAGTTATTTCTCCCACCCTGGACATTATTCCACAGGTACATAAACCCCACGTGCCTAGTTTCCAAAAGACCTCACAACCGCTAAAGATATCTGCCATAGATGGGGGCAAAACGTCAGGAGAGAATGCTTCTGGAACATGGCCAGGCACCCCGGAAAAACTCACAACACATCCAAGAGAGATTCCATTCTTTGCAAAGACTCTCTTGAAAGGTCTATACCAGGGCTGGGAAAACCCACAATAAAAAAAAAACAACTCCCACAATACTGAGCAGCCTCAGGCCCCTTCCTTTCCCCCTTGTTATGTTTTTGAGCAGTGTTTCCCAACCAGTGTGCCGTGAGCGATCATCAGGTGTGCCGTGGGAAATTGGAACCTCCAATATCCTTTCTTCCCCCTCCTGCCCACAGTGCTCTCTGGGGGTAGGTGAACTACAACTTCCAAATTCAAGGTCAATTCCCAAGCAAACCCTTCCAGTACTTTCTGTTAATAATGAGAGTTCAATAGGCCAAGTTTGGTTCAATTGTTGCAAGAGTTCAGGATGCTCTTTGATTGTGTGTTAACTATAAATCCCAGAAACTGTAACTCCCAAATGTCAAGGTCTATTTTTCCCCAAACTCCATCTGTGTTCACATTTGGGCATATTGAGTATTCATGCCAAGTTTGGTCCTGATCCAACATTGTTTGAGTCCACAGTGCTCTCTGGATGTCGGTGAACTACAACTCCAAAACTCAAGGTCAATGCCCACCAAACTCTTATAGTATTTTCTCTTGGTTATGGGAGTTCTGTGTGGGAAGTTTGTGTCTTTCTGCCATTCCTGCCAGGATATCTAGGTTGTGTTCATCGAAACAGGCCCAGGTTTCACACTGAGTGTATAAATACATTTAAAAACATATTAACTATATGTATGACTGTGTTAGAGTGTCGTTTTGTGTCATTTTGGTTGGTGGTGTGCCCCAGGATTTTGTAAATGTAAAAAATGTGCCGCGGCTCAAACACGGTTGAAAAACACTGTTTTTGAGGACTATGACTCCCATCATTCCTCAGCCATTCAATAATTTCCTTGGAAAGATCCTTGACTTATCCATGCGTCATGCCCAAATCTATAATTTTGGGACCCTCAACCTGCCCTTGACTTTTGCACGAGGCTGACGTATAAGTACACACGCCGGGAAGCGGTTCTCCAACCCACCAGTGAATTTATATTCTTGCCATCGCCTTCATCTCTTCTGCTTAAGAAACCAGCCCAGGAGCGTTTCCCAGTTCCCTCCCACCAGCAGTGGGAGGCAAAAGGAGCCCAAATATGCCCTCTGGGATCCAAAGAGAGGCTCAGTCTCCACCCACACGGATCCAACTACCAAAACATCACACGACAAGGCAGGATAAGGTTGGCGATTCAAGTTTCGGGACTCCAACCTAAGACCAAGGTACAACGGGCCTTAGAGAAAGCATTGGGTATTATTTTCCATTAGATGCCAACCACAGCTGCTTACAATTCCGGATGCGGGTGAAACGTCAGGAGAAAGTGCTGCTAGAATGCAGCCATACAGGCCATGCCATGCCCCGCCCCCTCCCCCCGGCTTCAGCTCTCCCACAGCTTCTCCAGCCTTGAGGGGGCAGTGCCAAACCAGTAGTGGCAGAGCTAGCACTATGCTGGCTTGGCACTGCCCCCTCAAGACTGGAGAAGCTGTGGGAGAGCTGAAGCTGGGGGGAGGGGGTGGAGCCAGGTTGCGCCATGCCCCGCCCCCTCCCCTGGCTTCAGCTCTCCCACAGCTTCTCCAGCCTTGAGGGGACAGTGCCAAGCCAGTAGTGGCAGAGCTAGCACTATGCTGGCTTGGCACTGCCCCCTCAAGGCTGGAGAAGCTGTGGGAGAGCTGAAGCCAGGGGAGGGGGTGGGGCATGGCGCAACCTGGCTCCACCCCCTCCCCCCAGCAGCACTTTCAGGAGAAAGTGCTGCTAGAATGCAGCCATACAGCCCAGAAACCACACAACGCCCAAACTGCTTTGGTTTCAGCATTGGACAATAAATCTGGAGACCTGGGTTTGAACCCTCGCACCTTTCATAAAATCATAGAGTTGGAAGAGACACCTCCCAAAAAAGGATTTCCCCAGGCGGTAAGAATCACATAATGTTGCAATTGGCATTGAATGGCCTCACAGTTTCAAAGCCTGGCTGCTTCCTGCCTGGGGGAATGCAGACCTCGTTGAAGAGACCTGGTGGGTCGTCCAGTCCAACCCCATTCTGCGAAGAAGCAGAAAAATCGCATTCAAAGCTTCCCCGGCAGATGGCCATCCAGCCTCTGTTTCAAAGCCTCCAAAGGAGCCTCCACCACACTCTGAGGCAGAGAGTTCCACTACTGAACAGCTCTCACTCTCAGGAAGTTCTTCCTCGTGTTGAGGTGGAATCCCCTTTCTTGTAGTTTGAAGACATTGCTCCGTTGCGTCCTAGTCTCCAGGGCGGCAGAAAACAAGCTTGCTCCCTCCTCCCTATGACTTCGCCTCACGTATTTATACATGGCTATGATGTCTCCTCTCAGCTTTCTCTTCTTCGGGCTAAACATGCCCAGTTCTTTAAGCCGCTCCTCATAGGGCTTGTTCTCCAGACCCTGGATTGTTTTAGTCACCCTCCTCTGGACACATTCCAGTTTGTCAATATCTCCCTTCAATTGTGGTTCCCAGATTTGGACACAGTATTCCAGATGTGGTCTAACCCAGTGTTTCCCAACCGCAACAGTAGTGTGCCGTGATGGACCTCCTGCTGTGCCGCGGGAAAAGCTCTCCTTCCCCCCCCCTCCTCCTGCCGAACTCCTGCTGCTTGAGGAAGGAGGAGGAAGGGCCGGGCGGCAGCGAAGAAGAAAAAAGAAGGGGCCGGGGCGTTGCCTCCTTCGGCCGTTTCCCCAGCCAGCCTCCAATCCGCCATGATTCCCGCCCCTCGCTTGCTGAAGCCGCGCAGAGGAGGAGCCCCGCCCACTGAAGCCCATCCACTGCTCATGCTCCTCCTCCTCTGCGCGGCTTCAGCGAGCAAGGGTGGGAGTCATGGTGGAGAGCGGCGCTAGGGACAGGGGCCATGACTCCCGCCCCTCGCTTGCTGAAGCCGCGCAGAGGGGGAATCCTTTGTTGGGAGGTGTTAACTGGCCCTGATTGCCTGTTGGAGGTAGCGGTGGCTTCTTACCGCCTGGGGGAATCCTTTGTTGGGAGGTGTTAAATGGCCCTGATTGCCTGTTGGAGGTAAGTGTGGCTTCTTACCGCCTGGGGGAATCCTTTCTTGGGAGGTGTTAACTGGCCCTGATTGCCTGTTGGAGGTAGCTGTGACTTCTTACCGCCTGGGGGAATCCTTTGTTGGGAGGTGTTAACTGGCCCTGATTGCCTGTTGCAGGTAGCTGTAGCTTCTTACCGCCTGGGGGAATCCTTTGTTGGGAGGTGTTAACTAGCCCTGATTGCCTGTTGGAGGTAGCTGTGGCTTCTTACCGCTTGAGGGAATCCTTTGTTGGGAGGTGTAAATGGCCCTGATTGCCTGTTGGAGGTAAGTGTGGCTTCTTACCGCCTGGGGGAATCCTTTCTTGGGAGGTGTTAACTGGCCCTGATTGCCTGTTGCAGGTAGCTGTGGCTTCTTACCGCCTGGGGGAATCCTTTGTTGGGAGGTGTTAACTAGCCCTGATTGCCTGTTGGAGGTAGCTGTGGCTTCTTACCGCTTGAGGGAATCCTTTGTTGGGAGGTGTAAAATGGCCCTGATTGCCTGTTGGAGGTAAGTGTGGCTTCTTACCGCCTGGGGGAATCCTTTGTTGGGAGGTGTTAACTGGCCCTGATTGCCTGTTGGAGGTAGCTGTGGCTTCTTACCGCCTGGGGGAATCCTTTGTTGGGAGGTGTTAACTGGCCCTGATTGCCTGTTGCAGGTAGCTGTGGCTTCTTACCGCCTGGGGGAATCCTTTGTTGGGAGGTGTTAACTGGCCCTGATTGCCTGTTGGAGGTAGCTGTGGCTTTACCGCCTGGGAATCCTTTGTTGGGAGGTGTTAACTGGCCCTGATTGCCTGTTGGAACCGCCTGGGGAATCCTTTGTTGGGAGGTGTTAACTGGCCCTGATTGCCTGTTGGAGGTAGCTGTGGCTTCTTACCGCCTGGGGGAATCCTTTGTTGGGAGGTGTTAACTGGCCCTGATTGCCTGTTGGAGGTAGCTGTGGCTTCTTACCGCCTGGGGGGGAATGGCCCTGATTGCCTGTTGCAGGGAGGTGTTAGCTGGCCCTGATTGCCTGTTGGAGGTAGCTGTGGCTTCTTACCGCCTGGGGAATCCTTTGTTGGGAGGTGTTAGCTGGCCCTGATTGCCTGTTGGAGGTAGCTGTGGCTTCTTACCGCCTGGGGAATCCTTTGTTGGGAGGTGTTAACTGGCCCTGATTGCCTGTTGCAGGTAGCTGTGGCTTCTTACCGCCTGGGGACTCCTTTGTTGGGAGGTGTTAACTGGCCCTGATTGCCTGTTGGAGGTAGCTGTGACTTCTTACCGCCTGGGACAATCCTTTGTTGGGAGGTGTTAACTGGCCCTGATTGCCTGTTGGAGGTAGCTGTGGCTTCTTACCGCCTGGGGGAATCCTTTGTTGGGAGCTGTTAACTGGCCCTGATTGCCTGTTGGGAGGTAGCTGGCCCTGGCCTGTTGGACCGCCTTACCGGGGAATCCTTTGTTGGGAGGTGTTAAATGGCCCTGATTGCCTGTTGGAGGTAGCTGTGGCTTCTTACCGCCTGTGGGAATCCTTTGTTGGGAGGTGTTAACTGGCCCTGATTGCCTGTTGGAGGTAGCTGTGGCTTCTTACTGCCTAGGGGAATCGGTTGGTGGGAGGTGTTAAATGGCCCTGATTGCCTGTTGGAGGTAGCTGTGGCTTCTTACTGCCTGGGGGAATCCTTTGTTGGGAGGTGTTAACTGGCCCTGATTGCCTGTTGCAGGTAGCTGTGGCTTCTTACCGCCTGGGAATCCTTTGTTGGGAGGTGTTAACTGGCCCTGATTGCCTGTTGGAGGTAGCTGTGGCTTCTTACCGCCTGGGGAATCCTTTGTTGGGAGGTGTTAACTGGCCCTGATTGCCTGTTGCAGGTAGCTGTGGCTTCTTACCGACTGTGCGGAATCCTTTGTTGGGAGGTGTTAACTGGCCCTGATTGCCTGTTGGAGGTAGCTGTGGCTTCTTACCGCCTGGGAATCCTTTGTTGGGAGGTGTTAGCTGGCCCTGATTGCCTGTTGGAGGTAGCTGTGACTTCTTACCGCCTGGGAATCCTTTGTTGGGAGGTGTTAACTGGCCCTGATTGCCTGTTGGAGGTAGCTGTGACTTCTTACCGCCTGGGGGAATCCTTTGTTGGGAGGTGTTAACTGGCCCTGATTGCCTGTTGGAGGTAGCTGTGACTTCTTACCGCCTGGGGGAATCCTTTGTTGGGAGGTGTTAACTGGCCCTGATTGCCTGTTGGAGGTAGCTGTGACTTCTTACCGCCTGGGGGAATCCTTTGTTGGGAGGTGTTAACTGGCCCTGATTGCCTGTTGGAGGTAAGTGTGGCTTCTTACCGCCTGGGGGAATCTTTTGTTGGGAGGTGATTAGCTGGCCCTGATAGTTTTTTGTCTGGCGTTTCCCTGTTTTTGAGTGTTGTTCTTTATTTACTGCTATGGTCTCTTGGATGTGCTTTACCTGGTTGGCCAATACCAAGTCTTTCAGGTTTGGGATTGCGTCCGGTGCCGTCTGGCTCCGCCCCCTCCCCGGCTTCAGCTCTCTCACAGCTTCTCCAGCCTTGAGGGGGCAATGCCAAGCCAGCGGTGGCAGAGCTAGCACACTGCTGGCTTGGCACTGCCCCCTCAAGGCTGGAGAACCTGTGGGAGAGCTGAAGCCGGGGGGAGGGGGCATGGCATGGCCTGGTCCTCCCCCGGCTTCGGCACTCCCAGCAGGCCACCATCCCCCAGCCGTTCTTTTCTGTGTTAGAGTGTCATTTTGGTTGGTGGTGTGCCCCCAGATTTTTTTTAATGTCAAAAGTTTGCCATGGCTCAAAAAAGGTTGGGAAACACTGGTCTAACCAAGGCAGAATAGAGCATGGGGAGCATGACTTCCCTGGATCTAGGCACTATAGAGGCCAAAATCCTGTTGGCTTTTTTTTTTGCCACCGCATCACATTCTTGGCTCATGTTTAGCGTGTTGTTCACAAGAACTCCCATGGAAACCCAAAGGGCAAGTCACAAACCCTATCAGAACAAATCTAGCTAAGACAACCCCGGAACATGTAGTACCATGCCAAGTTTTAAACTTTTGTTTGTGGTTTTTCTATACCTCCTGCCGAACACTTTTTCTTCTCCACTCGGGCTCCCTTCCTCCCAGTCTCGCTCTGCTCGCTTTGCCTCGCTTTGCTCACGCTGCCGCTTCTGCGGGAGGGGGGAGGGAGGAAGACGTGACCCGTGCGAGTGCTACTGCGCAGACTCGCCCCATGTCTTCCTCCCCCCCCCCCCCCAGTACTCTCTGGATATAGGTGAACTACAACTCCAAAACTCAAGGTCAATGCCCACCAAACTCTTATAGTATTTTCTCTTGGTTATGGTAGTTCTGTGTGGGAAGTCTGATGTGGCAGAGAGGCGATACGGGAAGTTAATTTTCCAACGTTACCCCTGATTCTCATAAAATCCTAGTGTTCAAAGAGACCCCAAGGGCCATCCAGTCCAACCCCTTTCTGTCATTCAACCAAATCACTCCCAATAGATGGCCATCCAGCCTCAGCTCAAAATTATTCCAAGAAAGGAGGCTATGTGTTATCAAAGGCTTTCATGGCCCGAATCACTGGGTTGGCTGTGAGTTTTTATGGGCTGTCTGGCCATGTTCCAGAAGCATTCTCTCCTGACGTTTCGCCCACATGAAGTTCAGCGTGCTCTTCGATTGTAGGTGAACTATAAATCCCAGCAACAACAATTCCCAAATCTCAAGGTCTATTTTCATCAAACTCCACCAATATTTACATTTGGGCATATTGAGTATCTGTGCTAAGTTTGGTCCAGATCCATCATTGTTTGCGTCCACAGTGCTCTCTGGATGTAGGTGAACTACAACTCCCAAACTCAAGGTCAATGCCCACCAAACCCTTCCAGTATTTACTGGTGGTCATGGGAGTTCTTTGTGCCAAGTCTTGTCCAATTCCATCATTGGTGGAGTTCAGAATGCTCTTTGATTGTGGGTGAACTATAACTCCCAGCTGTTGAGCAAGACCTTCATGTCTTTCTGCCATTCCTGCCAGGATATCTATGTTGTGTTCATCGAAATAGGCCCAGGTTTCACACGGAATGTATAAATACATTTAAAAACATATTAACTATATGGATTACTGGGTTAGAGTGTCATTTTGTGTCATTTTGGTTGGTGGTGTGCCCCAGGGTTTTGTAAATGTAAAAAATGTGCCGCGGCTCAAAAAAGGTTGGGAAACACTGGCCTAGAAGGTAGATGCAGAGCAGAATGAAGGGTGAACTCTGGCACCGCAAGAACTGGGAGGGAAAGAGGAAGCCGATAGTGCACACACACCTTTTGGAGAGTCTTCTCTATTTCTATATATAAAAAAAGCTGAATGTTTGTGGGTTTGTATGTATGTTTGTATGTATGTGGCAGCGTTCTGATTGGCTCCCGGCCTCTACATTCTGACAACATGATTGGTTGCCAGTGAGGGAGTATTTGCATAACGCCTCTATTGGCCAGCCAACACGAACATTCCGACCCTCTAAACTGGCAGAGGAGGATAAGGCAAAGGCCCGAGGCAGTCGCCAACACGAACATTCCGACGCTCTCAAGTGGCAGAGGGGGTAAGGAAAAGGCCTGAGACAGTCAGGCATGGTGGGAGTTTACGGCCAAAACACTTTGCGACCCCAAACAATGAGAGAACAAGACCAAACTTGGCACACAGAACCCTCAAGACCAACTCTACATCCTGGTGCAGTTTGAGGGAGGATGGACCATGGATGACGGGACTTGCAGTACTTTAACTCACTTGCTTAGAGCAGTGTTTCCCAACCTTTTTTGAGCCGCGGCACACTTTTTAAAAAATCCGGGGGCACACCACCAACCAAAATGGCACAAAATGACACTCTAACACAGTAAAGAATGGCTGGGGGTTGGTGGCCTGCTAGGAGCAGCTGCTGGGAGAGGTGAAGCCGGGGAGGGGGTGGAGCCAGGCTGCGCCATGTCCCGCCAACTACCGCCGGCGTCACCTCTCCCAGCAGCTGCTCCAGCCTTGAGGGGGCAGTGCCAAGCCAGCGGTGCCAGAGCCAGCACAATGCTGGCTTGGCACTGTCCCCTCAAAGCTGGAGCAGCTGCTAGGAATGCCGAAGCCGGGGGAAAGGCCAAGCCAGGCCGCGCCATGCCCCGCCCCTCCCCCCAGCTTCAGCTCTCCTACAGAGGAGGAGCATGAGCGGTGAATGGGCTTCAGTGGGCGGGGCTCCTCCTCCATGCGGCTTCAGCAAGCGAGGGGCGAGAGTCATGGCGGGAGTCATGGCGGATTGGAGGCTGGCTGGGGAAACAGCCAAAGGAGGCGCCGCCCCGGTCCCTTCTTCTTTTTCTTCGTCACTGTCTGGACCTCCCTCCTCCTCCCCCAAGCAGCAGGAGTTTGGCAGGAAGGGGGGGGAGGAAGGGGGGCAGAGAGCTTTTCTCGCGGCACAGCAGGAGGTCTGTCACGGCACACTAGTGTGCCACGGCACACTGGTTGAGAAAGACTGGCTTAGAGCACTGTGGCCCGCACCATAGAAGGATCAGGACCACACTTGGCACACAGATGTCCACTGGCCCATTTTACAACCTGGTGCAGTGTAGGGCAGGATGGGCCACAAATGATGGGATTTGCAGTACCTTCACCCGATTCATTTCCCACAGAACACTGAAGCCCCTACAAATCACAGACCAGGCCCAAATTTGGCACACAGAGTACCCATGACCCACTCTACATCCTACTGCAGTTTGGAGGAGGGCAGACCATGGATGATGGGACTTGAAGTACCTCCAATCACTTCCCGAGACCGCTGCAACCCTCATCCACTGACTGATCAAGACCAAACTTGGCACACAGAGCCCCCATGACCCACACCACATCTTACTCCAGTTTGGAAGACATTGGACCACAAATGATGGGACTTGAATTACCTTCACTCACTTCCTGAGACCACTGCGAGCCAAATAAACAACTGATAAGGACCAACCTTGACACACAATGCCTTTCTCAATTAACCCGGGCAGGGCCGGGTCCCCAAGCTAGTTGTAAATAAGCAGCAAAAAAAGATTTCCATATTACAGGAATTTATATGGAAACGGAAGTTATACAATGTTGCATATACAAAGTCATACAATGTTATACGGAAGTTATACAATGTTGCGTATTACAGGAAGTTGGTACACTATCGGGTGAAGTGGCCATTGGAACCTTTCCCTATTGCCTTGGATACAGTTCATCAAAAGTGCAGAATTGTCTCTTCCTGGATCCATAAAACCCGGAGGTTTGGAAATCTGGCGATCCGAATGCAAGAACAGCCTTGGCGTTTTAGGCATTGGGATACCTAACTTCTCATTCCCAGAAAGCACCAGTTTGGGTGACTTTTTGTGCCACCCTGGGATCGTATTTGCATCCCATCCAAAGTTATCACCACCCTGCAGTCGGTTGGCCTCAGAAGGATGGCAGCCAAAATAAGACCTCACGCGGGGCGAAGATGGAGCCAAGCGGAGGCCGAAAGGGACCCGCTAAGAAGGCAGGGCATAAGCGGCGAGAAAATTGCCTGGACTTGGAGAGAAGAGCATACGCTCCCGCCTGGGAACCCCGATGCCGGCCATAAGGCGGGGAGCTAAGCCCTTTAATCCCCAGGCGGCCGGGCAGCTCCGCTCCGGCAGCGCTCCCAATTTCTTTAAGTGGCTTTTAGAGCAGCGAGGGATTGGGGCTTCCAGCGCTAAAAAGGAGGAGGGCGGCCAAGGAGGAGGGATGAAATGGGTACGTGTGTCAAGGCTCATTTCAGCCCCATAGACAACTCAGCGCTCCTGACCCCGGCCTCAGCATCAGTACCACTCTATTCTGCTTTGTTTACATTCACTTGGAATAGTGGAACTAGTGGCGAGACCCACATTTTAAGGAGGATATTGGCGCAGCGGGTTAAACTGCTGAGCTGCTGAACTTGCTGACCGAAAGGTTGGCGGTTCGAATCCGAGGAGCGGGGTGAGCTCCTGCTGTTAGTCCCAGCTTATGCCAACCTAGTATCCGCCCTGAGTCGCCTTCGGGCTGATATGAATGGGATAGAAATAACATAAATAAATAAATAAATAAATGGTTCAAAAACATGCTAATGCTATGTTTCTCAACCTAGAGGACAGGACCCGGGGTGGCGAGGTGGTGTCAGAAAAGACACCAAAGACCATCGGAAAACACTTTTTTTTCCTGTTAGTCATGTGGGTTCTGTGTGGGAAGTTTGGCCCAATTCTATCGTTGGTGAGGTTCAGAATGCTCTTTGATTGCAAGTGAACTATACATCTCAGCAACTACAACTCCCAAATGTCAAGGTCTATTTACCCCCAAACTCCACCAGTGTTCACATTTGGGCATATTGAGTATTCATGCCGAGTTTGGTCCAGATCCATCATTGTTTGAGTCCACACTGCTCTCTGGATGTAGGTGAACTACAACTCCCACACTCAAGGTCAATGCCCACCAAACCCTTCTGGTATTTTCTGTTGGTCACGGGGGTTATGTGTGCCAAGTTTGGTTGAATTCCATCATTGGTGAAGTTCAGATTGCTCTTTGATTGCTGATGAACTATACATCTCAGCAACTACAACTCCCAAATGTCAAGCTCTATTTTCCCCAAACTCCACCAGTGTTCACATTTGGGCATATTGAGTATTCGTGCCAAGTTTGGTCCAGATCCATCATTGTTTGAATCCACCGTGCTCTCCGTTATAGGTGAACTACAACTCCCAAACTCAAGGTCAATGCCCATTAAATCCTTCCAGTAGTTTTAGTTAGTCATGAGAGTTCAGTGTGCCGAGTTTGGTCCAATTCCATCCTTGGTGGAATTCAGAATGCTTTTTGATTGCTGGTGAACTATACATCTCAGCAACTATAACTCCCAAATTACAGGAAATTGGTACACTATCGGGTGAAGTGGCAATTAATTGGAACCTTTCCGTATTGCCTTGAATACAGTTCATCAAAACTGCAGAATTGTCTCCTCCTGGTTCCATAAAACCCAAACTCCTCCAGTGTTCACATTTGGGCAATATTGAGTATCCGTACCAAGTTTGTCCCAGATCCATCACTGTTTGAGTCCATAGTGCTGTCTGGATGTAAGTGAACTACAACTCCCAAACTCAAGGTCAATGCCCACCAAACCCTTCCAGTATTCTCTGTTGGTCATGGGAGTTTTGTGTGCCAAGTTTGGTTCAATTCTATCATTGGTAGGCCATCCAGTTCAACCCTTCTGCCAAAGTGGTATTAAACTGCATTAACTCTACAGTGCAGATAGGTTTCCCAACAAGTCGTGCCTTTCCTTAGGATCATTTCAACCACATTAATAGATTGATAGGAAGATGATAATGAACAAGACTCAGACAACAGGGAAATTCCAGGCATGGTACAATCAGGGCCAGCTAACACCTCCCAAAAAAGGATTCCCCAAGGCAGGAAGCAGCCAGGCTTTGAAGCTGCAAGGCCATTCAATGCCCATTGCAACTTTCGCACTTGCCTCCAACAGACAAAGAGTTCTTTCTCCCACCCTGGACATCATTCCACAGATCTACAGACCCCACTTGCCTAGTTTCCAACAGACCTCTCAACCTCTGGGGACGCCTGCCAGAGATGTGGGAGAAACGTCAGGAGAGAATGCTTCTGGAACATGGCCAGACCGCCCGGAAAACTCACAGCAACCCACGTGGTTAATTGTTTTTGAGGTTTGCCATTCTCAGAAAGGTCAGGATTCTGGGAACGGCAGTCACCTTCCCTGAAAGCAATGTGATTCCACAGCACTGGGCTTTCTTTGTTCTGTTCTCTTCCCTTTTAATCCGGTTCTGAAAAACAGTTTCACATGATCCTCCGCACTTTATGGCCTCAAGGCTTGCGTTGCTGCCTATATTCATTTTCAGATTCGAATGCAACCAGCAGCCAGGACTGGGGAGGGAACAACTCTGACAATGAGACAGAAACTGATAATATTTGTATGTTATAACACTAAAAAAATATGTGTACATATGTATGTATAATGTAGTATGTACACTTTCAGAAGAAGATCTGCAAGCCAATCTAAACACCTTTGCAGAAGCATACAAGAGACCCGGTCTGTCACTGAACATCGAGAAAACCAATGCCAGAAATACAGCTTAATGCCGTAATATTTGAAAATGTTGACCATTTTCACTCCCTTGGCAGCCATCTCTCCAAAAATGTCAACATCAAAATGCAACACCGCCTGAGCTCTGCAAGTGCAGCAGTCTTCCAAATGAAGCAGAGAGTATTTGAGGATTGGGACATCCGTAGGAACACTTTCCCAACCACAGGTTTCACACTGAGTGTATAAATACATTTAAAAACATATTAACTATATGTATTACTGTGTTAGAGTGTCATTTGGTGTCATTTTGGTTGGTGGTGTGCCCCAGGATTTTGTAAATGTAAAAAATGTGCCGCTGCTCAAAAAAGGTTGGGAAACACTGCATAGAAGACCAAGGTGCTTGTTTATAAAGCCATTGTCCTTCCAACCCTGTTATACACCTGCAAAACATGGGCTGTCTATAGACATCAACACTGGCACTGAAATACAACACCGCCTGAGCTCTGTGAGTGCAGCAGTCTTCTGAATGAAGCAGAGAGTGTTTGAGGATTGGGACATCCGTAGGAAGAACAAGGTGCTTGTTTATAAAGCCATTGTCCTTCCAACCCTGTTATACACCTGCAAAACATAGACTGTCTATAGACATCAACACTGACACTGAAATGCAACACCGCCTGAGCTCTGCGAGTGCAGCAGTCTTCCAAATGAAGCAGAGAGTGTTTGAGGATTGGGACATCCGTAGGAAGACCAAGGTGCTTGTTTATAAAGCTATTGTCCTTCCAACCCTGTTATACACCTGCAAAACATGGGCTGTCTATAGACATCAACACTGGCACTGAAATACAACACTGCCTAAGCTCTGCGAGTGCAGCAGTCTTCTCAATGAAGCAGAGTGTTTGAGGACCAGGACATCCATAAGAAGACCAAGGTGCTTGTTTATAAAGGTATTGTCCTTCCAACCCTGCTAGATATTCCTGCGAAACTTGGACTGTCTATAGACATCAACACTGACACTGAAATACAACACCGCCTGAGCTCTGCGAGTGCAGCAGTCTTCCAATTGAAGCAGAGAGTGTTTGAGGACCGGGACATCCGTAGGAAGACCAAGGTGCTTGTTTATAAAGCTATTGTCCTTCCAACCCTGTTATACACCTGCAAAACATAGACTGTCTATAGACATCAACACTGACACTGAAATGCAACACCGCCTGAGCTCTGCGAGTGCAGCAGTCTTCCAAATGAAGCAGAGAGTGTTTGAGGACCGGGACATCCGTAGGGAGACCAAGGTGCTTGTTTATAAAGCTATTGTCCTTCCAACCCTGTTATACACCTGCAAAACATGGGCTGTCTATAGACATCAACACTGGCACTGAAATACAACACCGCCTGAGCTCTGTGAGTGCAGCAGTCTTCCAAATGAAGCAGAGAGTGTTTGAGGATTGGGACATCCGTAGGAAGACCAAGGTGCTTGTTTATAAAGCTATTGTCCTTCCAACCGTGTTATACACCTGCAAAACATGGGCTGTCTATAGACATCAACACTGGCACTGAAATACAACACCGCCTGAGCTCTGTGAGTGCAGCAGTCTTCTGAATGAAGCAGAGTGATTGAGGATTGGGACATTCGTAGGAAGACCAAGGTGCTTGTTTATAAAGCCAGTGACCTTCCAATCCTAATATAAGCCTGCGAAACATGGACTGTCTATAGACATCAACATTGACATTGAAATACAACACCGGTTGAGCTCTGTGAGTGCAGCACTCTTCTGAAGGAAGCAGAGAGTGTTTGAGGATTGGGACATCCGTAGGAAGACCAAGGTGCTTGTTTATAAAGCTATTGTCCTTCCAGTCCTATTATATGCCTGCGAAACATGGACTGTCTATAGACATCAACATTGACACTGAAATACAACACCGCCTGAGCTCTGCGAGTGCAGCAGTCTTCCGAAGGAAGCAGGGAGTGTTTGAGGATTGGGACATCCGTAGGGAGACCAAGCTGCTTGTTTATAAAGCTATTGTCCTTCCACCCCTGTTCTACGCCTGCGAAACATGGACTGTCTATAGCAGGGGTGGGCAACCTACGGCCCGTGGGCCGTATCCAGCCCGGCAGCCGATGCTGTCCGGCCCTTGGCTCCCCCAAGGCTTCCTCGTGAAGACAGGGAAACAAACTCCCATTGGGGCGGCTACAACCGTGAAGAAGCAGGCAGGCAGGCAAGTGGAGGGGAAGGGAGGGGGAAGAAGGGGAGGCGGCAAATAAAGTGTGTGTGTGTGTGTTCACCCTCCTCCTCCCTTCACTTCCTCCTCGCGCACTCCCCCCTCCCTCTTGCCTCGGCGCTCTTTCCCTTCTTCTGTTTCCTGTTTCCTTCCCTCCCTCTCTCTTTTCCCCTTTCACCACCTGAACGGAAGAGGGAAGGAGGGAGTGCATCGAGGGAGAGGGGGCGGGGCCAAATCGGGAAAGTGGCGGGGCCGAGGCCGGGGGGCATCCATTCCCTTCCCGGCTTCCTCCTCTTCTGGGCACAGGGCCATAGCCAGGATTTTGATTCGGGGCTGAGTTTGGTTCGGGGGGCTGAGACTGGGTGGAAGAGGGTCTACCCTAGCAAACCTTTTGTATTGTTATCCCAATAACTCCATTAATGTGGGATATAATGAGCATGGTGATCAGATCATGATATGAATAAACATAACAGTTTAAATAATGTACCAGTAAGGCCTTTCGCGGACCACCCTGAGAATTTGGAGAGGGGGCTGAAGCCCCCTTAGCCCCCCCCTGGCTACATGCCTGTCTGGGCAAATTGAGGATTCGTGCCAAGTTTGGTGCTGATCCATCATTATTTGAGTCCACAGTGCTCTCTGGATGTAGGTGAACTACAACTCCCAAATTCAAGGTAAAAGCCCAGCAAACCCTTTCAGTACTTTGGTCTCATGAGAGTTCAGTGTGCCAAGTTTGGTTCAAGATGGCTGAATGGCCATCTGTGAGGAATGCTCTGATTGTGTTTTTCCCTTATGGCAGAAGGAGGTTGGACTGGATGGCCCTTGGAGGTCTCCTCTCCTGTTGTTGTTGTTATTATTATTATTAGCAGAGGCTGAATAAATATTATGCCTTAATAACCAGAGTTATAGGCTGTGTGGAAGGTCCCTGTGTTACCTAAATTCCTTTCCACACATCTGAATAAAATCCCATGCTATCTGCTTTGAACCAGTGCCTTTTTATTATTATTAAAGAAATTCAATTGATATTATGTAGAATGTAGTTAGGTGCAGCCCTCCATAATATTTTTTGGCTCTCGTGTGGCCCCACCCCTGGTCTATAGACATCAACATTGACACTGAAATACAACACCACCTGAGCTCTGCGAGAGCAGCAGTCTTCCGAATGAAGCAGAGAGTGTTTGAGGATTGGGACATCCATAGGAAGACCTAAGGTGCTTGTTTATAAAGCTATTGTCCTCCCAACTCCGTTATACGCCTGTGAAACATAGACTGTCTATAGACATCAACATTGGGACTGAAATACAACACCGCCTGAGCTCTGCGAGTGCAGCAGTCTTCCGAATGAAGCAGAGAGTGTTTGAGGATTGGGACATCCATAGGAAGACCTAAGGTGCTTGTTTATAAAGCTATTGTCCTCCCAACTCCGTTATACGCCTGTGAAACATAGACTGTCTATAGACATCAACATTGGGACTGAAATACAACACCGCCTGAGCTCTGAGTGCAGCAGTCTTCCGAATGAAGCAGAGAGTGTTTGAGGATTGGGACATCCATAGGAAGACCTAAGGTGCTTGTTTATAAAGCTATTGTCCTCCCAACTCCGTTATACGCCTGTGAAACATAGACTGTCTATAGACATCAACATTGGGACTGAAATACAACACTGCCTGAGCTCTGCGAGCAGTAGTCTTCCAAATGAAGCAGAGAGTGTTTGAGGATTGGGACATCCATAGGAAGACCTAAGGTGCTTGTTTATAAAGCTATTGTCCTCCCAACTCCGTTATACGCCTGTGAAACATAGACTGTCTATAGACATCAACATTGGGACTGAAATACAACACCACCTGAGCTCTGCGAGAGCAGCAGTCTTCGAATGAAGCAGAGAGTGTTTGAGGATTGGGACATCCATAGGAAGACCTAAGGTGCTTGTTTATAAAGCTATTGTCCTCCCAACTCCGTTATACGCCTATGAAACATAGACTGTCTATAGACATCAACATTGGGACTGAAATACAACACTGCCTGAGCTCTGCGAGTGCAGCAGTCTTCCGAATGAATCAAGGTAGTCTATTGCAACATTCATACTTGCATCAAACATACACAAATTCTTTCTCCCACCCTAGATATTAATAATAATAATACTTTATTTATACCCCACCACCATCTCCCCAAGGGGACTCAGGGCGGCTTACACGACGTCCGGCTCAAACAACAAATTACAATCAAAAACATCAACAATAACACAGTTAAAATATACAAACATATAAATAAGAGAACAATGAGCAAATACAATATCTAATACAACAATACTATTGTTGGGAGGTGTTGACTGGCCCCGATTGTTTCATGTCTGGAAGCATGTATGGTTTTGAGGTCTGTTGGAAACTAGAAAAACTGGGATTATTATTATTATTATTATTATTATTGTGTTTCCGCATGGCTGCAATTCCAGTGTTGTTTGTAAGGACAGCCCTTAGCAAAGTGCATTACAGCAGTCTTTCCTTGGCAGATGGGCTAAATTATCGCCAACGAAGGATTCCCCCAGGCAGGAAGCAGCCAGGCTTTGAAGCTGCAAGGCCTTTCAGTGATAATCAAGGTGGCCAATTGCAACATTGAAACAGACAAGAGTATTTCTCCCACCCTGGACATTCCACATACTGTATATATATAAACCCAATTTTCCTAGTTTCCAACAGACCTCACAACCTCTGACGACGCCTGCCATAGATCTGGGCAAAACGTCAGGGGAGAATGCTTCTGGAACATGGCCATGCAACTCACAACAACCCAACGATTCCAGCCATGAAAGCCGGAATCGCTTCATCAACAGATAAGGAAGTTGTTTTTCTCTTTTCTGGGGCATACATCTCCCCAAAAAATATTTTCCCGCAACTAGCGAAGCTGTCCAAAAGAATGGGGGACTTTCCCCAGCTGTGCAACGAATACAGGCCACAACACAGCCCAGTGATGCCTGTTTCTGGGATTTCTTCCTCATTGCAAACCCAGGACCAGGACGATGCTCAGACTTGTTGTCCCACTCCCCGGCCTACAAAACATATCCCCAGAACATGCGCAGAGAGCCCTTCCGAGGGCAGGCAGAGAGGGCTGACACCCCAGACAGCCAAACCTGGAGGCTTTGACACCCAAATGACTCATCACCCAAAAAAGGGAGCAAGAGGCAGAATTGCAACAGAACATAGCTTTTTTTCACCTTTCTTGGCCCAGGTTCGGCTTGTCTCATTTACCTGTTGACGTCGCGGGATTACTCATCGGTTGCCCATAGCCAAAACCTTGCAGATTTGGGCTTCTCTGCTTTGTTCGAAAGCCAGTTTCGCCCTTAGTAGCTTACTCACCAATCTGTCTCAATCTATGTCTTTGCCTGGTTTGGAAACAGCAACAGGTCCAAAATGCTGGCCTGGGCTGCTTAGAGCAGTGTTTCCCAACCAGTATGCCGTGGCACACTAGTGTGCCGTGAGTGATCATCAGGCGTGCCGTGGGAAATGGGAACCTCCAATCCCCTTTCTTCCCCCTCCTGCCAAACACTTTTTCTTCTCCACTCGGGCTCCCTTCTTCCCAGCCTCGCTCTGCTCGCTTTGCCTCTCTTTGCTCTGAGGCGAGTCTGCGCAGTAGCGCCCGCACGGGTCACGTCTTCCTCCCTCCCTCCCCCCCTCCCCTCCTGAACACACTCACGCTGCCCCCTCAGATCAAAATGGCGGCAGAAGCGGCATTGTAGTAGAAAAAGTAAGTGTTGGGAAGGAGGGGGAAGAAAGGGCGCGAAGGGGAAGGGGGAGGAAGAGGTCTCTGTCGAAAGCTGGCATGGGCAAACTTGGACCTTCCCGGTTTTTTGGACTCCAACTCCCACCATTCCTAGCAGCCTCAGGCCCTTTTCCTCCCCCCCCCCCCTCATCCACTTAAGCAGGAAAGGGCCTCAGGCCGTTAGGAATGGTGGGAGTTGGAGTCAAAAGCACCTAGAGGGCCGAAGTTTTCCCATGCCTGTTTTAGGGACCTTAAAGCGGTGAGCCTCCTTCCAACATTGTGATTCTGGATAGAAAACAAACAACAACGTAACATAACATTGTTTGAGTCCACAGTGCTCTCTGGGCGTAGGTGAACTACAACTTCCAAACTCAAGGTCAATTCCCAAACAAACCCTTTCAGTACTTTCTGTTGGCAATGAGAGTTCAATATGCCAAATTTGGTTCAATGCCATTGTTGCAAGAGTTCAGGATGCTCTTTGATTGTGTATTAACTATAAATCCCAGAAAGTGTAACTCCCAAATGTCAAGGTCTATTTTCCCCAAACTCCATCTGTGTTCACATTTGGGCATACTGAGTATTCGTGCCAAGTTTGGTCCTAATCCAACATTGTTTGAGTCCACAGTGCTCTCTGGATGTCGGTGAACTACAACTCCAAAACCCAAGGTCAATGCCCACTAAACTCTTATAGCATTTTCTCTTGGTCATGGGAGCTCTGTGTGGGAAGTTTGTGTCTTTCTGCCATTCCTGCCAGGATATCTATGTTGTGTTCATCAAAACAGGCCCAGGTTTCATACTGAGTGTATAAATACATTTAAAAACATCTTAACTATATGTATGACTATGTTAGAGTGTCATTTTGTGTCATTTTGGTTGGTGGCGTGCCCCAGGATTTTGGAAATGTAAAAAGTGTGCCGCAGCTCAAAAAAGGTTGGGAAACACTGGGTTAGAGGCAACATGTTGTTGAAATAGCTCGTTTTGTTAAGTTTTAGGTTGCTTTGGTATCATCTCCAGGCTAAAGAGTAACCAAAAGAAGGCACAGATTCGTAAAAATTAGAAGGGACCCAAAGGCCATGGCTAGGTCCAGCCTGGAGGCAGTGCTGTTACCTTCAAGCAGAGGCGATAGATACCTATTGATCTACTCCAGGGGTTCCCTCACTTTTTCAGCATGCGAGCTACTGATAATAAAACCAAGTCAGAAAGATCTACCGAGAGACAAGCAGGGCGGGGCAGGGGGCGGGGGAGGGGCTTGGCGCGGCCTGGCTCCGCCCCCCTCTGGCTTTAGCTCTACCACAGCTTCTCAGGCTAGAGAAGGGTAGTGCCAACCCAGTGCTGGCATAGCTAGCCACTACTGGCTTGGCACTACCCTCCTCAAGGCTGAAGAAGCTGTGGTAGCGCTGAAGCCGGGGGAGGGGGTGGGGCTTTGTGCGGCCTGGCTCCACCCCCTCTGGCTTTAGCTCTACCACAGCTTCTCCAGGCTAGAGGAAGGTAGTGCCAAACCACTGATGGCATAACTAGCCACTACTGGCTTGGCACTACCCTCCTCAAGGCTGAAGCTGCTGTGGTAGCGCTGAAGCCGGGGGAGGGGGTGGGGCTTTGTGCGGCCTGGCTCCACCCCTCTGGCTTTAGCGCTACCACAGCTTCTTCAGCCTAGAGGAAGGTAGTGCCAAACCACTGATGGCATAACTAGCCACTACTGGCTTGGCACTACCCTCCTCAAGGCTGAAGAAGCTGTGGTAGCGCTGAACCACTGGGAGGGGCGGGGCTTGGCGCGGCCTGGCTCCGCCCCCCTCTGGCTTTAGCACTACCACAGCTTCTCCAGGCTAGAGGAAGGTAGTGCCAAACCACTGATGGCATAACTAGCCACTACTGGCTTGGCACTACCCTCCTCAAGGCTGAAGAAGCTGTGGTAGCGCTGAAGCCGGGGGAGGGGGTGGGGCTTTGTTGCGCCTGGCTCCACCACTGATGGCATAACTAGCCACTACTGGCACAGCTTCTCCAGGCTAGAGGGAGGTAGTGCCAAACCACTGATGGCATAACTAGCCACTACTGGCTTGGCACTACCCTCCACTCAAGGCTGAAGAACTACTGGCTGGCACTACCCTCCTCAAGGCTGAAGAGCTGTGGTAGCGCTGAGTGGGCTTTGTGCGGCCTGGCTCCACCCCCTCTGGCTTTTAGCGCTACACAGCTTCTCCAGGCTAGAGGAAGGTGTGCCAAACCACTGATGGCATAACTAGCCACTACTGGCTTGGCACTACCCTCCTCAAGGCTGAAGAAGCTGTGGTAGCGCTAGCGGGGAGGGGGTGGGGCTTTGGAGGCCTGGCTCCACCCCCTCTGGCTTTAGGCACACAGCTTCTCCAGGCTAGAGGAAGTCCCAAACCACTGATGGCATAACTAGCCACTACTGGCTTGGCACTACCCTCCTCAAGGCTGAAGAAGCTGTGGTAGCGCTGAAGCCGAGGGAGGGGTGGGGCTTTGTGCGGCCTGGCTCCACCCCCTGGCTTTGCCTAACAGCTTCTCCAGGCTAGAGGGAAGGTGGTGCCAAACCACTGATGGCATAACTAGCCACTACTGGCTTGGCACTACCCTCCTCAAGGCTGAAGAAGCTGGCTTGGGGCACTCCACCCCTCTGGCTTTAGCTACCACAGCTTCTCAGGCTAGAAAGGTAGTGCCAAACCACTGATGGCATAACTAGCCACTACTGGCTTGGCACTACCCTCCTCAAGGCTGAAGAAGCTGTGGTAGCGCTGAAGCTGGGGGAGGGTGGGGCTTTGTGCGGCCTGGCTCCACCCCCTCTGGCTTTAGCGCTACCACAGCTTCTCCAGGCTAGAGGAAGGTAGTGCCAAACCACTGATGGCATAACTAGCCACTACTGGCTTGGCACTACCCTCCTCAAGGCTGAAGAAGCTGTGGTAGCGCTGAAGCCGGGGGAGGGGGCTTTGTGCGGCCTGGCTCCACCCCCACTGGCTTTAGCGCTACCACAGCTTCTCCAGGCTAGAGGAAGGTAGTGCCAAACCACTGATGGCATAACTAGCCACTACTGGCTTGGCACTACCCTCCTCAAGGCTGAAGAAGCTGTGGTAGCGCTGAAGCCGGGGGAGGGGGTGGGGCTTTGTGCGGCCTGGCTCCACCCCTCTGGCTTTAGCTACCACAGCTTCTCAGGCTAGAGGAACGTAGTGCCAAACCACTGATGGCATAACTAGCCACTACTGGCTTGGCACTACCCTCCTCAAGGCTGAAGAAGCTGTGGTAGCGCTGAAGCCGGGGGAGGGGGTGGGGCTTTGTGCGGCCTGGCTCCACCCCCTCTGGCTTTAGCGCTACCACAGCTTCTCCAGGCTAGAGGAAGGTAGTGCCAAACCACTGATGGCATAACTAGCCACTACTGGCTTGGCACTACCCTCCTCAAGGCTGTGGTAGCACTGAAGCCGGGGAATGGGGCGGGGCTTTGCACGGCCTGGCTCCGCCCCCTCTAGAAGTGATCCATCTGGCTGGGATCGACCTCCTTCGGTCCTGGGATCGACCAGTCAATCGCGATCGACTTCCTGGGCAGCCCAGAACTACTCCCATTCTCATGTTTTTGAACTTCTGGATTGGCGGAAGCTGGGGCTAACAGCAAGAGCTCACCCTGCCCTGTGGATTCGAATAGCTGACCTTCTGGTCAGCAAGTTCTGCAGCTTAGCGGTTTAACCCGCTGCACCACCACGGCCCCCTTTTAGCCTTACATAGGTATGACATATATACTGTACAACCATTTACACTTTTGTTTATCCTCTTCCAACAAAATTTGGCCTTTCTAGGCACTTTCTAGGCCAGTGGTTCTCAACCTTTCTAATGCTGTGATCCCTAAATAACGTTCCTCGTGTTGTGGTGACCCCCAACCATATTTTCGTTGCTACTTCATAATTTTGCTACTCTTATGAAGCATAATGGAAATATCTGATATGCAGGATGTATTTTCATTGTTACAAATTGGACATAATTAAAGCATAGTGATAGATCACAAAAACAATGTTTGGGGAGTATGGACAATGGATGATGGGACTTGCAGTACCTTCAACTGATTCAGCTGTGATTTCCACACACTACTGAGACCCCCAGAAATTATAGAAAACTCAGAACTCGGAAGGGAGTGGGGACCCCCCCCCAAAATGGCCCAAGGACCCCCCTGGGGGTCACGACCCCCAGGTTGAGAACCGCTGTTCTAGGCCCTCCAGTGCAATTCCATGGTATCCTGGGGCTGGAATTCTTTGATGTCAATATAATTCGCAACTATCCACGTGAAGTCGGGAATATATCCCCTACGGATAAGAGGACAGAGTTGCACCACGCTGTACTTCAAACTACCTTCAGGCTGTGTTTATAAGACGTCTATGCAACCGCAATGAATTTCGTGTTTGGACTTGTATCTCATCTCCAAGATATCACATATGCAAATAGTCCAAAACACACGGCGGGACTCCAGCACCACGGATACGGCAGACACAAGCTCACGGCGGGCCTCCAGCACTAGGGATACGGGAGACACAATCTCAAGTCATTTCTACTCTGTATTCTTGAGCTTCGGTTGGGTTGCATCTCCGTGATGTCATCCTCGCTTCATTTCTGATCTTTTGCAAATAATTAATGCGCCCGAAAAGGGCCGGGGAAAATGACGGTTAAAGAAGAAATCTATATGGAGCCGCAGGGGGAGGTCACGCGGGGTTAGCGTCTCTTTTGTCACCCGGGTCGCCTGAGGCTGCGCAGGTGTTGGACGGCTGCCCGGATGCCGTCACGGGCTGGAAAAGGGCCAACAGACTGAAGCTGAATCCCGATATTATGGAGATTCTGTGGATTGGTGAATCTCGGGTCCGGGAACTGATCTGATGACTCAATGGCACTTTTAGGGTTTGTGTTATCCGCCGCAGTAACGCTCAGGGTGCATCTATATGATATCATTACTGCAATTGGCGCCGATTTAACTGCCATGATTCGATGGTACGAAATCCTGGGGTCTGTAGCTTGGCAGAACAGGCCAATGACATTGTCAAACAGCAACTCTCATGACTCCACAGCACTGGGCCATGGCATTTGAAGTGGTGTGAAACTGCATTGCTTTTACAATGTAGATGCACTTAGAGCAGTGGTTCTCAAAGTGTGATCCAGGGAGCTCTTGGGGTCTGGGAAGAATACTAAGGGTCCCTTGGGTTTCTGCTATGATGTTGATAATAACTATTATTATTATTATTACTACAAAGGCTGAATGGCTATCTGTTGGGGGTGCTTTGTTTGTACTTTCCCTGCATGCCAGAAGTGGGTTGGACTGGAAGACCCCTGGGGCTGCTCTGATTACTACTACTCCTCCAACTGCTGCTGCTACTACTATATTATTACAAAGGCTGAGTGACCACCTGTTGGGGCTACTTTGATTGTGCTTTCCCTGTATGGCAGAAGAGAGTTGGACTGAAAGACCCCTGGGGCTGCTCTGATTACTACTACTAGTAGTAGTAGTAGTAGTACTGCCACTACCACTACTACTATATTATTATTATTACAAAGGCTGGGTGACCACCTGTTGGGGCTACTTTTACTGTGCTTTCCCTGCATGGCAGAAGGGGGTTGGACTGGAAGACCCCTGGGGCTGCTCTGATGATTACTACTACTACTACCACTACTATATTATTACAAAGGCTGGGTGACCACCTGTTGGGGCTATTTTACTGTGCTTTCTCTGCATGGCAGAAGGGGGTTGGACTGGAAGACCCCTGGGGCTGCTCTGATTACTACCACTACTACTACCACTACTACTACTATATTATTACAAAGGCTGGGTGACCACCTGTTGGGGCTATTTTACTGTGCTTTCCCTGCATGGCAGAAGGGGGTTGGACTGGAAGACCCCTGGGGCTGCTCTGATTACTACCACTACTACTACCACTACTACTACTATATTATTACAAAGGCTGGGTGACCACCTGTTGGGGCTACTTTGATTGGGCTTTCCCTGCATGACAGAAGGGGGTTGGACTGTAAGACCCCTGGGGCTGCTCTGATTACTACGACTACTACTACTACCATTACTACTACTATATTATTGCAAAGGCTGAATGACCACATGTTGGGGCTACTTTGATTGTGCTTTCCCTGGATGGCAAAAGGGGGTTGGACTGGAAGACCCTTGGGGCTGCTCTGATTACTACTACGACTACTACTACTACCTCTACTACTATATTATTGCAAAGGCTGGGTGACCACCTGTTGGGGCTACTTTGATTGTGCTTTCCCTGGATGGCAGAAGGAGGTTGGATTGGAAGATCCCTGGGGCTGCTCTGATTACTACATTATTATTATTATTATTATTATTATTATTATTATTATTATTAGAAAGGCTGGGTGACCAATTGTTGGGGCTACTTTGATTGTGCTTTCCCTGCATGGCAGAAGAGGGTTGGACTGGATGGCCTCTGGGGCTGCTCCTATTCTTTCTCCCACCCGCCTCCCAACAAGGGATTCCCCCAGGCAGGAAGCAGCCAGGCTTTGAAGCTGAAAGGCCATTCAATGCTAATCAAAGTGGCCAATGGCAACATTAACACTTGCCTCACACAGACAAGAGTTCTTTCACCCACCCATTCCCAACAAAGGATTCCCCCCAGGCAGGAAGCAGACAGGCTTCACATGACGATTCAGAACAGTAGCAAAATGACAGTTATGAAGTAGCAACGAGAATAATGTTATGGTTGGCGGTCATCACAACTCAGAAGACTTCGACAATACATTATCCCCCCCCCCTTGTTTTCTCTCAAAACGGGACCCAAAGTGGCCAACAGTTGGGAGCGAAAAAGCTAAAACAGCATATGGTAGCAACGTTGGGGTTTTTTTTTTTCTAATCTAAGACATTAAGCAATCGGTCCAGTTAAAACAATTAAAAACACATTAAGCGCTGATTACGTCTCGGAGAATAATTAACACGTTAAAAGGAGACAGATTAAAAGTGGTTGGAATGAGATAAAAAAGGAATTACAAGCATGTACCACCCTGTGGATTTGTGTCAAGCCAATTAAGGGCCAAAAAAGGCTTTAGTCAAAGAGTTCTGGGTTTGTTGTTTTTGGACTGGCTGTTGCGTCGGTCCCATTTGGCCTCGTGCCTCATGGCCACAACACGCATATGACCAAGAGAAAATACTGCGTTTGCTAATGGTCTTTGGTAGGGTTGCCACCTGTCCCGTATTATACAGCAGCGTTTCCCAACCAGTGGGCCGTGGCACACTAGTGTGCCGTGAGCGATCATCAGGTGTGCCGTGGGAAACTGGAACCTCCAATCCCCTTTCTTCCCCCTCCTGCCAAACACTTTTTCTTCTCGGGCTCCCTTCTTCCCAGCCTCGCTCTGCTCGCTTTGCCTCGCTTTGCTCTGGGGCGAGTCTGTGTAGTAGCGCCCGCACGGGACACGTCTCCCTCCCCCCTCCCCTCCTGAACACGCTCACGCTGCCCCCTCGGATCAAAATGGCGGCAGAAGCGGCAGGGCAGAAGAAAAAATAAGTGTTGGGCAAAAGGGGGAAGAAAGGGCGCGAAGGGGAAGCGGGAGGAAGAGGTCTCTGTCGAAAGCTGGCATGGGCAAACTTGGACCTTCCAGATGTTTTGGACTCCAACTCCCACCATTCCTAGCAGCCTCAGTCCCTTTTCCTTCCCCCCCTCAGCCACTTAAGCAGGAAAGGGCCTCAGGCTGTTAGGAATGGTGGGAGTTGAAGTCCAAAGCACCCAGAGGGCCGAAGTTTTCCCATGCCTGTTTTAGGGACCTTAAAGTGGTGAGCCTCCTTCCAACATTGTGATTCTGGATAGAAAACAAACAACAACATAACATAACCTTGTTTCAGTCCACAGTGCTCTCTGAGTGTAGGTGAACTACAACTTCCAAACTCAAGGTCAATTCCCAAGCAAACCCTTTCAGTACTTTCTGTTGGTAATGAGAGTTCAATAGGCCAAGTTTGGTTCAATTCCATTGTTGCAAGGGTTCAGGATGCTCTTTGATTGTGTGTTAACTATAAATCCCAGAAACTGTAACTCCCAAATGTCAAGGTCTATTTTCCCCAAACTCCACCTGTGTTCACATTTGGGCATATGGAGTATTCATGCCAAGTTTGGTCCTGATCCAACATTGTTTGAGTCCACAGTGCTCTCTGGATATAGGTGAACTACAACTCCAAAACCCAAGGTCAATGCCCACCAAACTCTTACAATATTTTCTCTTGGTTATGGGAGTTCTGTGTGGGAAGTCTGTGTTTTTCTGCCATTCCTGCCAGGATATTTATGTTGTGTTCATCGAAACAGGCCCAGGTTTCACACTGAGTGTATAAATACATTTTAAAACATATTACCTATATGTATGACTGTGTTAGAGTGTCATTTTGTGTCATTTTGGTTGGTGGTGTGCCCCAGGATGTTGTAAATGTAAAAAATGTGCCACGGCTCAAAAAAGGTTGAAAAACACTGTTATACAGGACGTCCCGTATTTTTGTTCTGATTTTCATGTCCCATATTTTCAGCTTCTGTCCCGTATTGACAGATCAGGTAGCTGCAGGAAGCAAGGCCGAGCCAGAAGGGAGCGTCACCGCACTGCCAGCAGCTTCTCGCCTCGCAAGCGCGGCAGGGAGCTGAGCAGCCCCAGCAGCGGTGCACCTGCCCGGCCACATACGGCACCTTGCTGCGCCGCCAGGCCAGCATCCACCTTCTTCTTAGCCTGCCCCCTGCCCTATGGCGGGGTCCGCTCAGGTGAGCCAATGAGGGCAGGCCACCACGGAGCATGCGCACGGGAGAGAGACAAGAGCAGCAGAGACACCACAAGGCTGAGCTGAGAGCAGGACGACAAGAGAGCAAGAGAGAGAGAGCCAGGCCCAGAGCTGAGAGAAGATTCCATTCGAAGTGTTGGAACTTAGCAGGGAGCGGGTCAGTGAGGCTTACTGCCTTTTGGGGGGTGATTTAGGAACTTGCCCATTTTTTCCTGCAAACCCAACCATTTCAGGAAAAAATGGGCAGCCTACCATTTAATTCCCTGACATTATTATAAAGCTAGTAGTACGTCCCTGACATTATAAAGCAAAGGGCTATGGCAGACCTCGAAGAGAAAGATGGCATATATATACGCTATCGTACTGATGGTAGCTTGTTCAACTTAAGCCGTCTGAGGGCTCGCACTAAGACTCTAAACTATCTAGTCCATGAGCTGCTTTTTGCAGACGATGCTGCCCTTGTCGCCCATTCAGAAACAGCCCTGCAGCGCCTCACATCCTGCTTTGCAACAGCTGCAGAGCTGTTTGGGCTGGAAGTTAGCCTGAAGAAAAGGGAAGTCCTCTACCAGCCCGCACCACAGGAAGAACACCATCTTCCCCATGTCAGCAGAGGCACATCTGTGCTTAAGTCCGTTCAGCAGTTCACCTCCTTGG
This sequence comes from Anolis apletophallus, assembly GCA_030556195.1. NCBI lineage: Eukaryota > Metazoa > Chordata > Lepidosauria > Squamata > Anolidae > Anolis > Anolis apletophallus. The sequence goes on from JARBWK010000019.1 coordinate 12,660,692, forward strand.
GAAGCATCATCTCTTCAGACGCCAAGATTGATAAAGAGATCGATCACAGATTAGCAAAGGCATAGAGTGCATTCGGAAGGCTTCACAAAAGAGTCTGGAGCAACAAGCACCTGAGGCAAAGCACCAAAATGTACAGAGCTGTCGTACTGTCTATTCTCCTCTATGGGTCTGAAACATGGGTCACCTATCGCCAACACCTACGACTCCTCAAACGCTTTCATCAGCGCTGTCTTCGCACAATCCTAAATATACACTGGGCTGACTATGTGATGAATGTCGCTGTCCTTGAGCAAGCAGGGATCACCAGCGTTGAGGCCATGCTATTGAGAACACAGCTGCGCTGGGCAGGGCACATCTCTAGGATGGAGGACCACCGCCTCCCAAAGATACTACTCTATGGTGAACTCGCCACGGGTCAGCGCAAGAGAGGCGTACTTCCTGAAACAACATCTCAGGCTCAGCCAGATTGATCACCAACAATGGTCCACCCTGGCCTCACATCGGGAGGCATGGAGACGCACGATCCACAATGCTGCGCCCTCTTTCGAGAAGACATGCCGAATGAGTCTCGAAGAGAAACGACAGCGCAGAAAGAACCGCAACTTGGAAACAACATCACCCAAGGAGACTTTCTGCTGTGCTTTCTGCCACTGAACTTGCCTATCTCAGATTGGCCTTTTTAGTCATCAGCGCGCCTGTAAAAAGGGTGGGATGAGTCCTTCCTAAGGATCTTCATTCCCGAAGTAATGCCGAGAGAGTACTGTATGTAGTTCATACAGTACAATGCATTAGGTATGACGAAACATGCAGAAACATACTATGTCCTGTTAAGAGGGTGTAAGCCAGTTTCTTTTATGAAGTTCAATAATGATCTTATTCGGTTAATAAAACTATTTATACTGAATGTTTGATTTTCAAGTTTTTAATGAAGTTTCCCTTATTTTTGTGAAACATCTCGTATTTTCCCCTTATTTCTTATATCAAAAAGTGGCAACACTGGTCTTTGGCGACCTCTCTGACATCCCCCCCCCTGCGCCCCCCGCCCCCCACGGGGTCCCCACCCCCAGGTTGAGAAAAGCTGGCCTAAAGCAACTCTCAGCAGAACCCAAACCCTGCCGGAGCCAAAGAGACACTCTGCACATGACTCAGGAGCAATTGCAAAGGGGAAACTGAGTCAGGGAGAGGCGACCTTTGCCCGTTGATGTTCATCAGGGCTGAATGGCAAATCAGAGTCAAAAAGGAAGAAGCCATGGTCTCTGAAAGGGAGAGATCACAACCTTGTGCGCATATAGAGAAGAGGGGTGTGCAAGGAATAGGGGGGAAATGCAATGCAACAATCCCCCCGAGGTTTTGCAAATTCCTCCCAGCTTGGTTCCATTTCGGCACAGAAGCAGGCCTGATTCCAAAACCCGGACCACCTCCTCACTGAAGGGATCCCCAGAGGGAAAGAGCAATTCCTCGCCAGAGCGGTTTTGAGAGAGACAAGCATGGCGGGATAGACAGGCAGATAAGCGGGGAGGACTGGGGACGGAAGGAGGGTGGCAGGCAAGCAAGGTTTGACGCCGGCACAATTCAATCCGCTTTGATTTGGGGAGAAGGAAGCGAAACACCCAAAGACCAAGAGAAGGTGGTCCCCAACATGGGAGAGTCCTCCAACCCAGCCCCAATATCCATATAAAACGACACTCTGCGCAAGCTCAGAGTTTCTGTGAGATCTCCTAGAACGGGCCTGTCCAACTGGCGGCCCGCGGGCCGTACACGGCCCGCCAGCCCCCTGAACACAGCCCGCAAGAAGTCAGCTGTTTTTATTTTTTAAAATTAAAAATCACCAAAAAGGGGCAGGGCCACTCGCGGAGGGCGGGGCCACTCGCGGAGGGCGGGGCTGCTCTCGCCCTGGCGTGCATGCCCGGCGTCCTGCGCGGCCCGCCCCTTTTTGGTGGGGCTGGGTGACGTCAGGCATGGCGCCGGCGCCGAGGAGGAAGAGGTGGAGGCAGGCCCCCCTTCCCTCCACCTCTTCCTTCTCGGCGCAGGCAGGCCCAGCCCCGCAGGACAGGCCAGGCAGGCGCCGGGCGTGGCGGCAGCGTCCTGCCCCTTTTCGGCAGGGCTAGGTGACGTCAGGACGTCACCCAGCCCCGCCGAAAAGGGGCAGGCGGGCAGGCAGGCGTCAGCGACGCCCCCTTTTAGGCATGACGTCAGGACGTCACCCAGCCCCGCCGAAAAGGGGCAGGCCGGGCAGGACGCCCCCCATGAGCGGCGACGTCCCCCGCTGCGGCCCCCCAGGTGATCACTCACTGGAATGCCGGCCCTTGGGCTGGCAGAAGTTGGACAGCCCTGTCCTAGAAGGAAGGGAAAAAAGGAAAACATGCACCAAGGGATGGGATGGAAGGATGAGTTAGAAACATCATCTGGTTCAATATCAGCTTAAATTTGGGGAGAAGGAAGAGAGGCACTGAGGGGACCTGGTGACATCCACCCCCAACTTTGGAGATCCAAGGTCCACATAAAAAAGGCATTCTGTGCATGCTCAGAAGCCATCCCCAAACTTGAAGACCCAAGGTCCACAGAAAAGGCACTCTGCACATGTTTACATATATACACACACATATACGCCTATATACACACAAAAAACACATATACACAGACTGGGCCACAGCAACGTGTGGCAGGGGACAGCTAGTATATGTATATGTGTGTGTGTGTGTGTATGGTAAGGATTACAAAACCACATACACACACATATACGCCTATACACACACACAAAACACATATACACAGACTGGGCCACAATGTGTGGCAGGGGACAGCTAGTATATGTGTATGTGTGTGCGCATCTATCTATCTATCTATATGGTGAGGATTACAGAATAACACACACACATATATATACACACGCACACACATGTGCCTATATACACACACAAAACACATATACACATACTGGGCCACAATGTGTGGCAGGGGACAGCTAGTATATGTGTATGTGTGTGCGCATCTATCTATCTATCTATCTATATGGTGAGGATTACAGAATAACACACACACACACATATATATATACATACACACACACATGTGCCTATATACACACACAAAACACATATACACAGACTGGGCCACAATGTGTGGCAGGGGACAGCTAGTATATGTGTATGTGTATCTATCTATATGGTGAGGATTACAAAACCATACACACACACACATGCCTATATACACACACAAAACACATATACACAGACTGGGCCACAATGTGTGGCAGGGGACAGCTAGTATGTGTGTGTATGGAGAGGATTACAAAACCACACACACACATATATATACATACACACACATATGCCTATATACACACACAAAACACATATACACAGACTGGGCCACAATGTGTGGCAGGGGACAGCTAGTATATGTGTATGTGTGTGTGCATCTATCTATCTATATGGTGAGGATTACAGAACCACACACACACACACATACATACATACACACACACATATGCCTATATACACACACAAAACACATATACACAGACAGGCCCATAGCAATACGTGGCAGGGGACAGCTAGTATGTGTGTGTGTGTGTGTGTGTGTATGGTGAGGATTACAAAACCACACACATACATATATATACATACACACACATATATGCCTATATATACACACAAAACACATATACACAGACAGGGCCATAGCAACACGTGGCAGGGGACAGCTAGTATGTGTGTGTGTATGGTGAGGATTACAAAACCACACACACACACACATATATATATATATATGCCTATATACACACACAAAACACATACACACAGACAGGGCCACAGCAACACGTGGCATGGACAGCTAGTATATGTGTGTGTGTGCTGAGGATTACAAAACCACATATACACACACACATATATGCCTATATATACACACAAAACATATATACACAGACAAGGCCACAGCAATGTGTGGCAGGGGACAGCTAGTATATGTATAAGTATATATGTGTGTGTGTGTATGGTGAGGATTACAATTATACACACATACATAGGTGTGTTCCATTGGTGAAAAGGGTTATTTAGGGTGTCCTTTCATGTGGTTCCACCCACTTATGCTTCCCGTCCCAGAACCGAACCTCTCTCCTCTCCCATCCCTTGCAATGACCTTGGCAGAAAAGCGGGCTTTGCTGTTGCGTGGGCAGCGCCAGCTTCTCGCTGATCAATCGGCAGTCAAACTGCTATTATCTCCAGCGTGCCGTTCACAATATTTACCCAGCTCTCGAGTAGGGGGAGAGGCAGAAGTCTACGAAGGAAGGAACGTCTTTTTTGCTTGGGCTGGAGACGGATGGGCTACATCCAGAGACCACGGTACACCCAAACAATGATGGATCTGGACCACACTTGATGCGGATACTCAATATGCCCAAATGTGAACACTGATGGAGTTTAGGGAAAATAGACCTCAACATTTGGGAGTTGTAGTTGCCGGGATTTATAGTTCACCTACAATCAAAGAGCATTCTGAACCCCACCAATGATAGAATTGGGCCAAACTTCCACACAGAACTCCCATGACCAACAGAAAATACTGGAAGGGTTTGGTGAGCATTGACCTTGAGTTTGGGAGTTGTAGTTCACCTACATCCAGAGCACTGTGGACTCAAACAATGGATCTGGACCACACTTGGGACAAATACTCAATATGCCCATATGTGAACACTGATGGGGTTTAGGGAAAATAGACCTCAACATTTGGGAGTTGTAGTTGCTGGGTTTTATAGTTCACCCTCAATCAAAGAGCCTTCTGAACCCCACCAACAATAGAATTGGGCCAAACTTCCACACAGAACCCCCATGACCAACAGAAAATATTGGAAGGGTTTGGTGAGCATTGACCTTGAGTTTGGGAGTTGTAGTTCACCTACATCCTGAGAGCGCTGTGGACTCAAACAATGATGGATCTGGACTAAACTTGGCGTGGATACTCAATATGCCCATATGTGAACACTGGTGGAGTTTGGGGAAAACAGGCCTTGATATTTGGGAATTGTAGTTGCTGGGATTTATAGTTCACTTACAAACCAAAGCCTTCGACACTGTGAGTAGAAAAGGTCTGTGGCAGATCCTGGAACGACAAGAATGTCCCCCCAAATTCCTCAAAATGATTATCCTGTTACATGAGGGCCAGCGCGGTCAAGTCAGATATGGCGATGCTCTCTCGGAGCCCTTTCTCATAACTAATGGAGTGAAACAAGGTTGTGTTCTTGCACCAACCCTATTTACAATCTTCTTCAACATGATGCTCCAAAGGGCTACGGGCAGACCTCAAAGAAGAAGAAGACGGCATATATACATATGCTATTGGACTGATGGTAGCTTGTTCAACTTCAGCCGTCTGAGGGCTCGCACTAAGACTCTAAACTACCTAGTCTGTGAGCTGCTTTTTGCAGACGATGCTGCCCTTGTCGCCCATTCAGAAGCAGCCCTGCAGCGCCTCACATCCTGCTTTGCAACAGCTGCAGAGCCGTTTGGGCTGGAAGTCAGCCTGAAGAAAATGGAAGTCCTCTACCAGCCCGCACCACAGGAAGAACACCATTGTCCCCACGTCAGCATAGGCACATCTGTACTTAAGTCCATCCAGCAGTTCACCTACCTGGGAAGCATCATCTCTGCAGACGCCAAGATTGATAAAGAGATAGATCACAGATTAGCAAAGGCATAGAGTGCATTTGGAATGCTTCACAAAAGAGTCTGGAGCAACAAGCACCTGAGGCAAAGCACCAAAATCAGTGTGTACAGAGCTATCGTACTGTCTATTCTCTTATATGGGTCTGGAACATGGGTCACCTATTGCCAACACCTACGACTCCTCGAATGCTTTCATCAGCGCTGTCTTTGCACAATCCTAAATATACACTGGGCTGACTATGTGACGAATGTTGCTGTCCTTGAGCAAGCAGGGATCACCAGCATTAAGGCCATGCTATTGAGGACACAACTGCGCTGGGCAAGACACGTCTCTAGAATGGAGGACCACCGCCTCCCAAAGATACTACTCCACGGTGAACTTGCCACGGGTCAGCGCAAGAGAGGTGCCCCCAAAAAGAGATATAAGGACTCCCTGAAACAACACCTCAGGCTCGGCCAGATTGATCACCAACAATGGTCCACCCTGGCCTCGCATCGGGAGGCATGGAGACAAACTTTTTTCTTATGCAGGGTGATGATAACTCCATCTCGGAGATCTGATGGCAGTTCACCTTTTTCCCAGCAGCTTACAAGGAGCTCGTGGAATTTAGCATGTAGTACATGACCTCCCTGTTTCCAAGCTTCAGGTGGAATCAACAATGGTCCACCCTGGCCTCACATCGGGAGGCATGGAGACGCACGATCCACAATGCTGCGGACTCTTTCGAGAAGACACGCGAAACGAGTCTCGAAGAGAAACAACAACGCAGAAAGAACCGCAACTTGGAAACAACATCACCCACGGAGACTTTCTGCTGTGCTTTCTGCAACCGTACTTGCCTATCTCAGATAGGCCTTTTTAGTCATCAACGCGTCCTTCCTAAGGATCTTCGTTTGCGAAGAAAAGTCAAGTAAAGTAAACAATCAAATAACCCCTTTCTGACGGACTTTGACGACCATTCTGAACCCCCCCCCCCATGACCTCCCAGGGGTCCCGACCCCCAGGTTGAGAAACACTACTTTGTATAGAGCTTGGCTGTGCATCTTTGTGGTGTCCTAGCTGGGTGTTCCTGCCCAGCATGGATGGTTGGACTAGATGACCCTTGGGGGTCCCCTTTCCGACTTCAGATCCCGACTCCCGACTCCCCCTCCTTTTTACAATTAGCTTTAATCTGCTCAGTTTTAATTCAGCCTTGCCTCTTTTTCACTGCCTTAGGGGGTGAAGGGGAACACGAGAAAAGAAATATATAATCCACACTCACACAGAGAAAGAAAAAGAAAAGAAAGAACAGCTCAGGGAAAAGGAGGGGGGAGAGAAATGAATAAATATTTCAATTTGTGACACGCCGCCGTCATGGAAAGAGAGCCCTGTCGGGTGATTGAAGGAAGGCGGGGTGGCTGAGGGAGGCGAAACGAAGGAAGGGGGGCCCGAGAAAGAAGAATGGCTTTCATTTAGATAGAATAGAGGGAAATTATTTAGCGAAAAATGAAGAGGGATGAAGCTCATCCAGCGCGCAAACACGCAGGCACAGCTCCCTCCTCGCTTCGGTACAGCTGTCGGCACGGCCCCCTTGAAACCCCCTCCCCTCGCCAGCCTCATAATCACATTTTTCAACCCATCATCCAAAGTCTCCCCCCTCTCCATTCCACAGACTTATTGATACACATCTCATTTAAAGGGCACAGTTGCGGGCCATAATCGGGCCGCGGGTCATATGCCTTCAGGCCGTGGCCAGGCCGCGGGCCGTATGCATTCGGGCCATAATCGGACTGGCGGGCCGTATGCCTTCATATGCCATGGTCGGATCCACGGGCCATATGCCTTTGGGACTCGTGTTCGGGCCATGATGGGCCCATATGCCTTCAGGCCGTAATCGGACCGCGGGCCGTATGCCTTCAGGCCGTTGCCAGGCCACGGGCCGTATGCCTTCAGGCCGCAATCGGGCCACGGGCCGTATGCATTCGGGCCATAATCGGGCCACGGGCCGTATGCCTTCGGGCCATAATCGGGCCGCGGGTCATATGCCTTCAGGCCGTGGCCAGGCCGCGGGCCGTGTGCATTCGGGCCATAATCGGACTGCGGGCCGTATGCCTTCGGGCCATGATCGGATCGCGGGCCATATGCCTTTGGGTCGTGGCCGGGCGGTGGGCCGTATGCCTTCAGGCCGTAATTGGACGGCGGGCCATATGCCTTCAGGCCGTAATCGGGCCACGGGCCGTATGCATTCAAGCCATAAATCAGACCGCGGGCCATGTGCCTTCAGGCCATGGGCCGGACCGCGGGCCGTATGCCTTCAATCCAAACCTGGCGCATTTGAACTAGTCCTTTTCCTAAAGGTAAAAGTTTTCCGCTAACACTAAGTCCAGTCGTGACCGACTCTGAAGTGTGGTGCTCATCTCCCATTTCTAATCCGAGCACCTCAAAGTCAATTTTAATCTCGGGACGTTTTTGTTTTATCATTTTATTAGACACCTCCAAAGTCATGTGGCAAATAAATAAATAAATAAATAAATAAATAAATGTGGCCGGCATGACTGCATGGAGTCCTTTTCCTACGCCTTGCCCCCAAAAAAGTGGGTTTAATGCATTTTGGAAGGCATTCATGGCCAGAATAGTAATAATAATAATAATAATAATAATATCTATACCCCGCATCTCATCAAGGGGACTCAAGACGGCTTACAAGAGGCCACGCCAAAAAAAGTGGGGTTTAATGCATTTTGGAAGGCTTTCATGGCCAGAATAATAATAATAATAATAATTTATCTATACCCCACCACCATCTCCCCAAGGGGTCTTGTGGCGGCTTACAAGAGGCCACGCCAAAAAAAGAGTGGGGTTTAATGCATTTTGGAAGGCTTTCATGGCCAGAATAATAATAATAATAATAATTTATCTATACCCCGCCACCATCTCCACAAGGGGTCTCGGGGCGGCTTACATGAGGCCACGCCAAAGAAGGAGTGGGGTTTAATGCATTTTGGAAGGCTTTCATGGCCAGAATAATAATAATAACAATAATAATACTACTTTATTTATACCCCGCCACCATCTCCCCAAGGGGACTCGGTGGGAGGGGCTTACAAGAGGCCATGCCCATCAATGCAGTAAACACAATATAACACAAGAACACAACAGTTTAATGCATTTTGGAAGGCTTTCATGGCCAGAATAATAATAATAATAATAACAACAATAATAATACTTTATTTATACCCCGCCACCATCTCCCCAAGGGGACTCGGTGGGAGGGGCTTACAAGAGGCCACGCCCATCAATACAGTAAACACAATATAACACAAGAACACAACAGAAAATCAGGAAATAAAATAATTTAAGATACAAAACCAATGTAAATAAACAACACAACAATATGAAATCAAAACATTAAGACACTTAATAATAATAACTTTATTTATACCCCGCTACCATCTCCCCAAGGGGACTCAGGGGGAGGGGCTTACAAGAGGCCACGCCCATCAATACAGTAAACACAATATAACACAAGAACGCAACAGAAAATCAGGAAATAAAATAATTTAAGATACAAAACCAATCCATTCTCAATCGGTTGAGATGGAGGGGGCTCCCAAAGGCTATCTAGTCCATCCTCCCTTCCAGAAAGGAGTCTATAGCTGAGTCTACATTATAATTATTTATTATTTATTATTTACTATTTATTATTATTCCCATCACAATCAATTCTCAATCTGTTCAGATGGACCTTTGGGAGTCCCCTCCATCTGTATTGATTGAGAATTGATTGTGATGGGAATACATTATTCGTCAGTATAAACTCAGCTTTAGATTCCTTTGGGGAAGGGAGGCTGGACTAGATGGCCTTTGGGAGCCCCCTCCATCTGGATTGACTGCAAATGGACTGCGATGGGAATGTATTATTTGGCAATGTAAGGCATGTATACCTGAGTCTAGGTAAAGGTAAGGGTTTTCCCTTGACCTTAGGTCCAGTCGTATCCGACTCTGGGGGGTGATGCTCATCTCCATTTCTAAGCTGAAGAGCGGTCGTTGTTCATAGACACCTCCAAAGTCATATAGCTGGCATGACTGCATGGAGCAGTATTTATTTATTTACTTCATTTCTATTCCGCACTTCTCACCCTGCAGGGGAATCAGGGCGGATTACAATGTACACATTACATTTAGACACACAAACACACAAGACAGACAGAGGCAATTTAACATCTGGCCACCAGGGGGAGCTGTCGCACTCCTTCATTCCTCAGCGTGTTTCCTGGAGATCTTTTTTTATGGCCCCGTAAATCAGTTAAATTAAGCCTCCCCACTAAGTGGTACCTTAATTTCCTACTTGACAGATGCAACTGTCTTTCGGGTTGCAAAGGTCGACAACAGGCTACACAATAGGATGAGAGCTCACCTCGACCCGGGCAGGCCTCGAACTCATGAACTTCTGGTCAGTAGAGATCTTATGCAGCTGACACCTAGCCAGCTGCGCCACATTCCCGGTGCCTAGGCATGTAGCCAGGGGGGGGGGGGCTAAGGGGGCTTCAGCCCCCTCCCGAAATTCTCAGGGTGGTCTGCGAAAAGGCCTTACTGGTACATTATTTAAACTGTTATGTTTATTCATATCATGATCTGATCACCATGCTCATTATATCCCACATTAATGGGGTTATTGGGATAACAATACAAAAGATTTGCTAGGGTAGACCCTCTTCCACCCAGTCTCAGCCCCCCCCGAACCAAACTCAGCCCCCTCTGAAACAAAATCCTGGCTACGGCCCTGCCGGTGCCTATTGATCTACTCACGTTTGCATGCTTTCGAACGGCTAGGTTGGCAGAAGCTGGGGCTAACAGCGGGCGCTCACCCCTGGATTTGAACCGGCGACCTTTTGGCCAGCAAATTCAGCAGCTCAGCGGTTTAACTCACTCTGCTATACATTCCTTTGCGGAATGAGGGCTGGACTAGATGGCCTTTGGGAGCCCCCCCTCCATCTGAACCGATTGAGAATGGATTGCGATGGGAATAATAAATAATAATAATAATAATAAATAGATTCCTTTGTGGAAGATGTAGATTTCAGGAATTTAGCCTGGACTTAGTCTAAATAGGATCCAAAGCGTGCGGAATATTCGTGCCCCCTCCCCAACATCTTCTAATATTGAGCAATCTCTTTTTTCACTTGGTTCTCTTCCTTCCAGCCTTGCCAAGAGTCTCCCCCTCCTCCTTTCTGCTCTCCCTCCATCTCTCTTTCTGTGTGTCTCCAGGCGCCCCCCCCCTTTTTAATTAAAAGGAATGCGGCCACCAAGAGGAGGGGGCCTCTCTGTAGCCCACCTCCCCTATTTCTATTGTGTGCTGCTGCTGCTGATCCGACAATGAAGGGACCCCAGCCCTCTTTGGAACACCCCCTCCCCACTTTCTGTAATTGGATCTTCTCCTCTCCTTCTCTCCTGCTTTCTTAAAAGAGGCCATTCTTTTTGGAATAGGAGATGCATGCCAGGCTCACAAAGGCGGCACCTCATTCCAGATCACCCCTTTGCTTCTTTCCCTTTGCTTTAGATGGAGGGGGCTCCCAAAGGACATCTAGTCCATCCTCCCTTCCACAAAGGAATGTATAGCTGAGTCTACATGGCCAAATATTATTCCCATCGCAATCCATTCCCAATCGGTTCAGATGGAGGGGGCTCCCAAAGGCCATCTAGTCCAGCATCCTTTCCACAAAGGAGTCTATAGCTGAGTCTACATTATTATTATTATTAATTATTAATTATCAAGTATTATTATTCCCATCACAATCCATTCTCAATCGGTTCAGATGGAGAGCACTCCCAAAGGCTATCTAGTCCAACCTCCCTTCCAGAAAGGAGTCTATAGCTGAGTCTACATTATTATTATTAATTATTAATTAATAATTATCAATTATTATTATTCTCATCACAATCCATTCTCAATCGGTTCAGATGGAGAGCACTCCCAAAGGCTATCTAGTCCAACCTCCCAGAAAGGAGTCTATAGCTGAGTCTACATTATTATTATTTATTAATTATTAATTAATAATTATCAACTAATATTATTCCCATCACAATCCATTCTCAATCGGTTCAGATGGAGAGCACTCCCAAAGGCTATCTAGTCCAACCTCCCTTCCAGAAAGGAGTCTATAGCTGAGTCTACATTATTATTATTAATTAATTATTAATTAATAATTATCAATTATTATTATTCCCATCACAATCCATTCTCAATCGGTTCAGATGGAGAGCACTCCCAAAGGCTATCTAGTCCAACCTCCCTTCCAGAAAGGAGTCTATAGCTGAGTCTGCATTATTAATTAATAATTAATTAATTAATTATTAATTAATAATTATCAATTATTATTATTCCCATCACAATCCATTCTCAATCGGTTCAGATGGAGAGCACTCCCAAAGGCTATCTAGTCCAACCTCCCTTCCAGAAAGGAGTCTATAGCTGAGTCTACATTATTATTATTAATTAATTATTAATTAATAATTATCAATTATTATTATTCCCATCACAATCCATTCTCAATCGGTTCAGATGGAGGGGGCTCCCAAAGGCTATCTAGTCCAACCTCCCTTCCAGAAAGGAGTCTATAGCTGAGTCTACATTATTATTATTAATTATCAATTATTATTATTCCCATCACAATCCATTCTCAATCAGTTCCCGGTTCAGATGGAGGGGGCCCCCAAAGGCCATCTAGTCCAGCATCCCTCCACAACCGAGTCTATAGCTCAGTCTACGTTATTATTATTATCATTATTATTCCCATCGCAATCCATTCTCAATCGGTTCAGATGGAGGGGGCTCCCAAAGGCCATCTAGTCCAGCCTCCCTTTCACATAGGAATCTATAGCTGGGTCTACATTATTATTTATTTATTATTATTATTATTTATTATTATTATTCCCATCGCAATCCATTCCCAATCGGTTCAGATGGAGGGGGCTCCCAAAGGCCATCTAGTCCAGCATCCCTTCCACAAAGGAGTCTATAGCCGAGTCTACTATTATTTATTATTATTATTATTATTTATTATTATTCCCATCGCAATCCATTCTCAATTGGTTCAGATGGAGGGGGCTCCCAAAGGCCATCTAGTCCAGCCTCCCTTCCACAAAGGAGTCTATAGCCGAGTCTACTATTATTTATTTATTTATTATTATTATTATTCCCATCGCAATCCATTCTCAATTGGTTCAGATGGAGGGGGCTCCCAAAGGCCATCTAGTCCAGCCTCCCTTCCACAAAGGAGTCTATAGCCGAGTCTACTATTATTTATTTATTTATTATTATTATTATTCCCATCGCAATCCATTCTCAATTGGTTCAGATGGAGGGGGCTCCCAAAGGCCAGCTAGTCCAGCCTCCCTTCCACAAAGGAGTCTATAGCCGAGTCTACTATTATTTATTTATTATTATTTATTATTATTATTATTATTATTCCCATCGCAATCCATTCTCAATCGGTTCAGATGGAGGGGGCTCCTAAAGGCCATCTAGTCCAACCTCCCTTCCACATAGGAATCTATAGCTGAGTCTACATTGCCAAATAATGCATCCCCATCGCAATCCATTTGCAATCAATTCAGACGGAGGGGACTCCCAAAGGCCATCTAGTCCATCCCTCATTCCACAAAGGAATGTATAGCTGAGTGAGTTGAACCGCTGAGCTGCTGAACTTGCTGATCGAAAGGTCGCAGGTTTGAATCCAGGGAGCGGGGTGAGCTCCCGCTGTTAGCCCTAGCTTCTGGCGACCTAGCAGTTCGAAAACATGCAAACGAGAGTAGATCAATAGGTACTGCTCCATGCAGTCATGCCAGCCATATGACTTATAGGAATGGATAACTGAGTCTACATTGCCCCAATAATGCATTCCCACTGCAATCAATTCAGATGGAGGGGGCTCCCAAAAGCCATCTAGTCCAGCCTTCCTTCCACCCATTGCAGTCAATCAAGATGAAAGGGACTCCCGAAGGCCATCTAGTCCAGCCTCCCGTCCATTAGTCTACTAATATTACTAATTTCGCTACTATTACTGTAAACATTATCAATATCATCATTACTTTGTGTGTGTCAGTAGCGACTTGAGAATCTGCAAGTCGCTTCTGGTGTGAGAGAACTGGCAGTCTGGAAGGACGCTTCCCAGGGGACGCTTGGATGTCTTGATATTTTACCATCCTTGTGGGAGGCTTCTCTCATGTCCCCGCAGGGATGTCTCTACCCCGCTCCGCTGGAGAAATTATAGTGCTTAGCCGGTATTGCACCACCTGATATCTGTCGGGAAGGAGCAGTCTGTAATGAAAGCACCAAGGCAGTGACATCTCCGGCCCGTGCTCTGTTCAGATATCAACCAGTACAGTGCCTTAAATCAAGAAATAACTTCCCAGGATCTACAGAGCTACTCGCAGGAACATCTCAGCAAGCAAGAGTCCAAAAGTGGCAGGCTAAAACCCGGAACCTCAAGCCACGGCTGATACTCAATGAGGGAGTGGCCTTTGCGGTTCGATCTTACAATCCTCATATCGTGTCAGCTTTCCCAGTTGCTTCTATTATTATTATTTTACGGACACAAATCTATGTATATAATAAAAATCAGTGTTTGCGGGCGGTGGTGCGGTGGTGCAGAGGGAGGAGTATGTGCCAGCATTTCGATTAGTTGCCACTGTGGGATTATTTGCATAAAGGACACTGATTGGCCAGCCTCAGAAGTCCAACATTCTAAGGCACCAGACAGAGGGGATTGGTTCCCACGGTGGGAGTATTTGCATAAAGGACTCTGATTGGCCAGCCTCAGAAGTCCAACATTCTAAGGCACCAGACAGAGGGGATTGGTTCCCACGGAGAGAGTATTTGCATAAAGGACTCCGATTGGCCATCGACAATCCAACATTCTAAGGTGACGCAGAGGGAAAAGGAAAGGCCGCAGGCAGTCAGTCACTGCGGCCAACAGCAATGACGGATCAGGACCAAACTTGGCACACAGGGGCCCAATGGCCCACTTCACAACCTGGTGTGGTTTAGGGCAGGGTGGGCCACGAATGATGGGATTTGCAGTACCTTCACCTGATTCACTTCTCAAACAACATTGTAGCCACTATAAATCACAGACCAGGCCCAAAATTGACATTAAGGCTTCATTAACTTGATTTTCCCGAGTAGGCCTCAGCTCATGGGACATTGTGTATGGCCTGAATTGACAGTAACCTACCTTGGCACACAGAGCCCCTATGACCCATGCTACATTGTACTGCAGTTTGGAGAAGGGTGGACCATGGATGATGGGACTTGATGTACCCCCATGGATTATGGGATTTGTAGTACTTCAAAACCCATCATTCCCCACAGACCACTGTGACCCAGAACCAAGACTGATAAACACCAAACTTGGCACACAATGCCACCATGACCCACACTCCATCCGACTGCAGTTTAGAGGAGGGTGCACCACGGATGATGGGACTTGAGGTACCTTCACTCATTTCCCGAGACTGCAGCGACCCTCATCCAATGATTGATCAAGACCAAACTTGGCACACACACACAGCCCCCATGACCCACTTTACATCCTGGTGCAATTTGGAGGAGGATGGACCATGGATTATGGGACTTGAAGTACCCTCACTAACTTCCAGAGACCACTGCAAGCCACATAACCAACTGATGAAGACCAACCTTGGCACACAATGCCTTTCTCAAATAACCCGGGCACCGCTGGGTCCCCCAAGCTAGTAAGATATATATATGACACAAACGAGATATATATCCTGGATTTTGTTTATTATTAGTAGTAGTATTAGTATTATTATTAGTATTATTAGAAACACAGCAAGGTGAGTCCACAGCAGACAAGATCACTCTGCTGGCTGTTGTATTGGATCACACGTCGGACACTTCCCAAGTGTCTAAAATCCCAGTAGGGTGGCCTTCTGCAGCTGGCAGATGGTGATTTTGTCAGCGTTGATTGTGTTTAAGTGCAGGCCAGGGTCTTTAGGCACTGTACCCAGTGTGCCCATCACCACTGGGCCCACTTTTATTGGTTTGTGCTAGAGTCTTTGCTGTTCGACCTTTCAATCCTCATATCGTGTCAGCTTTTCTAGTTATTATTATTAATTATTATTATTATTACTAGTAGTAGTAGTACAGACCACAAACCACCTATTGCAATGCAACCTGAGCCTTGCTACATGCACAATGGAGGACCTTCTTATAGCAACACCAGAGGCACTCCAAGTGGTCAGCTACTGGTCAAAGGACCAGGCCCGGATTAACCAATTTTGGCGGCCTAGGCCACACTTTGGAATTACGCCCCCAAACCAACCTCTACTGCACCCCCCCCCCCACCGCCTCGCGGCTCCGCATGCCTCCTTCTTCCTCCGTGCCCCCGGGGGCCCTCCTTCCTCCTCCTCCTCCTCGCCATGCGCCCGGCTTCCTTGAGTCAAGGAAGCCGGGCGCGTTGCGGAGGAGGATGGGAAGCCCCGCCCACGCGCCCGAGCCTTCCTCTTCCTCCTCGCCACGCGCCCGGCTTTTTTTGAGTCAAGGAAGCTGGGCGCCATGGGAGGCGCCCCATGGGGGCGCCTGAAGATTGACTTTTTAAAAAATGGGGTCCGGATCTGGCGCCCCCTGTGCCCCCTGCCGTGGACTAGTGTGGCCTTATGGGTGATCCGGGCCTGCAAAGGACATTTAATTGGATTAAATGTCCTTTGACCAGTAGCTGGCCAATACCAAGTTAGCAAACTTTGCGTTTTGTTTGTTTGTTTGAATGCAATTCAACTGTTTGGTTCACTCCTGACACGATAAATAAATAAATACTACTACTACCTCGCTTTATCTCTCCCGAAGGAGATTCAACACCTCAGCAAGCAAGAGTCCAAAAGTGGCAGGCCGAAACCCGGAATCTCAATCGGTGCACTCACAGCGTGCAATCTCGCACCCAAAATCACTCTTTTCATAGACCGACGCCAACTTAGAGCTATCCTACTTGGCAGCAACTACCATGGCTTAATGCTATGGCATCATGAGAGATGTAGTTTGCAGAGGGCCCGTCACTCTTGGGCAGAGAAAGCGAAAAACTTGGTAAAACTCCCAAGGACCCCATAGTTTTGAGCAGTGGGGCTTCAAAGTGGCTCCAGACTGCACACATTCCACAATGTAGATGCACCAAGAGGGAGAGTAAACAATGGGATTGGGAAAGGAAGCTTCCTGGGAGGGGAAGTTGGGTTGCATCATCCCTCCCTCCTGAAACCCACCCACCCCAATGGCTCCCTTTCCATGTGGTCAAGATTTCCCAATAGTCCCCATTTATTCTCCAGCCCTCCTTAAAAAAAATCCCCCATTAGTATTATTCATGCCCCCCAAAACAATAATAGACCAAAGATGCAATGCTTGTCCCTGGAGTTGCAAACACACCCCCCCCATAAGACCCCCAATTTTGGGGGGTTGTGCACAAAACCCCCTCTTAGTATTATTTATGTCCCCAAAAGCCATAACAGACCAAAGATGGAATGGTTTCTTGAGTTGTCCCTGGAGTTGCAACATCCCCCCCAATAAGACCCCCATCAATAACACCCCCAATTTGGGGAGGGGTTGCACACAAAGCCCCCCCATTAGTAATAACAGACCAAAGATGCAATGCTTTTTGCAATAACAGACCAAAGATGCAATGCTTTCATGAGTTGTCCCTGGAGTTGCAACCCCCCTAATAAGACCCCCCATCAATAAGACCCCCAATTTGGGGAGGGGTTGCACAAAGCCCCCATTAGTAATAACAGACCAAAGATGCAAAAGCAATAACAGACCAAAGATGCAATGCTTTCTTGAGTTGTCCCTGGAGTTGCAACCCCTAATAAGACCCCCATCAATAAGACCCCAATTTGGGGGAGGGTTGCACACAAAGCCCCCCATTAGTAATTATTTAAAGATCAATCCAAAAGCAATAACAGACCAAAGATGCAATGCTTTCTTGAGTTGTCCCTGGAGTTGCAAACACCCCCCATACGACCCCCATCACTAAGACCCCCAATTTGGGGGGGTTGCACACAAAGCCCCCCATTAGTAATAATAGACCAAAGATGCAATGCTTTTTGCACTAACAGACCAAAGATGCAATGCTTTCTTGAGTTGTCCCTGGAATTGCAAACACCCCCCCCTAAGACCCCCCCATCAATAAGACCCCCCAATTTGGGGAGGGGTTGCCCCATTAGTAATAACAGACCAAAGATGCAATGCTTTTTGCAATAACAGACCAAAGATGCAATGCTTTCTTGAGTTGTCCCTGGAGTTGCAACCCCCCTAATAAGACCCCCCATCAATACGCCCCCCCATTGGGGGGGGTTGCACACAAAGCCCCCCCCATTAGTAATAACAGACCAAATGTCCCCAAAAGCAATAACAGACCAAAGATGCAATGCTTTCTTGAGTTGTCCCTGGAGTTGCAACCCCCCTAATAAGACCCCCCCCCATCAATAAGACCCCCAATTTGGGGGCGGGGGGTTGCACACAAAGCCCCCCATTAGAATTATTTATGTCTCCAAAAGCAATAACAGACCAAAGATGCAATGCTTTCTTGAGTTGTCCCTGGAGTTGCAACCCCCCCAGAAGACCCCCATCAATAAAACCCCCAAATTTGGGGGTTGCACACAAAGCCCTCCCATTAGAATTATTTATGTCCCCAAAAGCAATAACAGACCAAAGATGCAATGCTTTCTTGAGTTGTCCCTGGAATTGCAAACACCCCCCATAAGACCCCCATCAATAAGACCCCCAATTTGGGGGGGGTTGCACACAAAGCCCCCCATTAGTAATAACAGACCAAAGAAGAAATGCTTTTTGCAATTACAGACCAAAAAAGCAATGCTTTCTTGAGTTGTCCCTGGAGTTGCAAACACCCCCCATAAGACCCCCATCAATAAGACCCCCAATTTGGGGGGGGTTGCACACAAAGCCCCCCATTAGTAATAACAGACCAAAGAAGAAATGCTTTTTGCAATAACAGACCAAAAATGCAATGCTTTCTTGAGTTGTCCCTGGAGTTGCAACCCCTAATAAGACCCCCATCAATAAGACCCCCCAATTTTGGGGGTTGCACACAAAGCCCCCCATTAGTAATAACAGACCAAAGATGCAATGCTTTTTGCAATAACAGACCAAAAATGCAATGCTTTCTTGAGTTGTCCCTGGAGTTGCAACCCCCCCAATAAGACCCCCCCATCAATAAGACCCCAATTTGGGGGTTGCACACAAAGCCCCCCCATTAGTATTATTTATGCCCCCAAAAGCAATAACAGACCAAAGATGCAATGTTTTCTTGAGTTGTACCTGGAGTTGCAACCCCCCTAAGAAGACCCCCCCCCCCCATCAATAAGACCCCCAATGTTGGGGAGTTGTAGACAAAACACCCCTGCAAGTTTGCAGATGTGCCTCTCATCCTATAAGGGTTTTTTTTTAGGATGAGAGAAGCATCTGCAAATGTGGGAAAGGACAGAAAGAGGAGGGGAAAGACCCCTTCGGTGATGTCACCCAGTCCCCCCCCCCCATTCCTCCCCTTCCCCAAATGGAGGGCCACCAAACATCTCCCCCAAAACCCAAATTCCAATTGGGAGTTTCTTATGCAATAGCAAGCTTGGTGGGAAGGGAATGGGGAGCAGCCCTATTGCAGGCATGGGGGCAACTCCAACATGGGGGGAAAGACCCCCTTTGCAAAACAAAACACAGCTATTTGCAATCCAATCTAGCTTCCCTCCCCCCCCCCTCTAAATGGGGGAAGGAGAAAGGGGGCGGGGCCTAGAGGCCTGGGAATGTTACCCCCACCATCCCCCTCCCCTTTTCAAAAAATCTTTGTTCCTCCTGAGACCTTGCTAAGTTTTGTTCCAGGGTCCCAAAAGAAAAGGAGTTAAAGGGCCAGATCCACCAAATTAAGAGTCTGGATTGGACCCCTAAAGCAGCCCCCCCCCCCACCAAGAAAGGGAGGCAACAGGGTCCTGATCTGCAAGGAATCTAATTATTAGTAGTATTATAGGTACACACACACATATGTAATATTAAGTCTACGATTAAAGTAATTATATTATTATTAATATGTTATTATATTATTGCTATTATTATATATTATTATCAACATTAGTAGTACTAACATTGATCATGTAATATTAATAGCAATATTAATATTAATAATAATGTAAATTAGCATCTATAATATTAGTAGCAGTAATAATAATAATGACAATCTTTATAATAATAGTGATAATGTTATTAATACTGATGATATTAATAATAATATTAGCAGTAGCAATAATATACATGTTTGCAATAGTAATATTATTGTTAATCATTTGTATTATTAATAATTAGTATTAATATCATAAATTAGTATTAATAATAGAAATAATAATAATACTGTACTATAATTGTAATGGTATTATTATCATTAATTAGTATTGATATCATTAGTTAGTATTAACATAAATTACTATTAATATTATTAAATTAGTATTAACAATACCAACAAAATAGTAGTAGTAATAGTGATGTTTACAATAATAGTAATGGTATTGTTATTATTAAGATTGATATTATTAATTAGTATTAATAATAGAAATAATAATAGTAGTAATTATAATGATGGTGATGTTTACTATAATAGTAATGGTATAGTTATTAAGATTGATATTATTAATTACTATTAATATTATTAATTAGTATTAACAATACCAACAAAATAGTAGTAGTAATAGTGATGTTTACAATAATAGTAATGGTATAGTTATTATTAAGATTGATATTATTAATTAGTATTAATAATAGAAATAATAATAGTAGTAATTATAATGATGGTGATGTTTACTATAATAGTAATGGTATAGTTATCAAGACTGATATTATTAATAATTAATATTAATTAGTATTATAATAGTAGTAGTAATGGTGATGTTTACTATAATAGTAATGGTATAGTTATTAAGATTGATATTATTAATTAGTATTAATAATAGAAATAATAGTAGTAGTAATTATAATGATGGTGATGTTTACTATAATAGTAATGGTATAGTTATCAAGATTGATATTATTAATTAGTATTAATATTATTAATTAGTATTAATACCAACAAAATAGTAGTAGTAATAGTGATGTTTACAATAATAGTAATGGTATTGTTATTATTAAGATTGATATTATTAATTAGTATTAATAATAGAAATAATAGTAGTAGTAATGATGGTGATGTTTACTATAATAGTAATGGTATAGTGATCAAGATTGATATTATTAATTAGTATTAATATTATTAATTAGTATTAATATTATTAATTAGTATTAATAGAAATAATAGTAGTAGTAATAATAGTGATGTTGTTTACTATAATAGTTATTATTAATATTGATATTATTAATGAGTATTAATATTATTAATTAGTATTTATGACCATATCAATAATAGTAGTAATAATAGTGTTTACAATCATAGTAATGGCACAATTATTAATTAGTAACATCAATTAGCATTAATAATATCAGTAATAATACTGATGTTTACAATCATGGTAATGGTATTATTCTTATTGATATTATTGATATATTAAATAGTATACTATTGATATATAGTATACTATACTGTTCTTATTGCTATATAGGATACTATATATTGATACAATAATAATATTAACAGTATCACTAAGAAGAGTAACCTCTTTTTCCTGCCTCCAAAGCGGCTTTCCTCCCCAAAGAGCCCCAAGCCCTGGCTCTCCAGGAACCGAATCACTCCGCCTGTTTACACGGGTCCCAATCCGGAGTGAGACCGGGAGCAGAGAAGGGTGCCAGCCAAGGACCTTCTCCTTGTGTCGCCAAATCCCGACACTCTTCCCCGAGTCCGGACCCCCAACCAGCCTCTCCAGGTTCCCGGAGAAGCCCCAGAAGTGCCTTCTTCTCCTTCCCAAGTTCCCCCCCCCCTTCTCCTTCTTCCCATTCTTTCTCTTCTCTTTCGGGGTCTTACCTTGGGCGAAAGCGGCGCCGGCTCCGGTGAAGACCCAAAGCACGGCCAGCAGGGCCAGCATCGCTCCCGGCGGCGGCCGAATTCTCTCCACTCACAGCCTCATCCCCTTCTTCTTCTCCTCCTTCTTCTCTTTCTTCCTCTCTCCTCGAGGCGCCGCCGAGCCAAAAAAGAAGGAGGGAAGAGGGAGAGAATGGGGAAAGGCAGGAGGAGGAGGAGGAGGAGGGAAAACTCCGGGATGGAGAGGAAAGGGAGGAGGAGGGGAAAAAGAAGAAGGGGAGGCGCTTCGGGCTGGCAGCCACCCGCCTCCTCCTCCTCTTCGCCCACTTTTGATCTCCTTCCTTCCTTCTCCTCCAATTTGGCCAAAGTTCTGGCACGTGTGAAAGGAAAGAAGACACGCGGGAGTCTTGGGCTGAGACTGCCCCCGCCTCCTCTCCCCTCCTCTTTCTACTCCTTCTTCTCCTCAACTGCTCTTTCCTCTTCTTCTTCCTCTTTCTTCTTCTTCTTTACTTCTTTTTCTTCTTTCTCCTACTCTCCTCCTTACTCTCCTGCTCCTCCTCCTTCCTCTTCTTCCTCTTTTCCTTACTCTTCTCTCTTTTCCTTCTTCTCCTTCTTCCTCTTCTTTTTCACTCTTTTCCTTCCTCTCCCTCCCCTTTTTCCTCTTTCTCCTCCTCTTCTTCTCCCATTCTCCTTTCTCTTTCTTCTTTCTCCTCTTTCTTCTCTTTTCCTCTTTCTCCTCTTTTCCTTCCTCTCCTTCCCCTTCCTCCTCTTTCTCCTCTTTTCCTTCCTCTCCTTCCTCCTCTTCTCCTCTTTTCCTTCCTCTCCTTCCCCTTCTTCCTCTTCTCACTTTTCCTTCCTCTCCCTCCCCTTCTTCCTCTTTCTCATCCTCTTCTTCTCCCATTCTCCTTCCTCTTTCTCCTTCCTCTCCTTCCTCTTTCTCCTTCCTCTTCTTCCTCTTTCTCCTCTTTTCCTTCCTCTCCCCTTCTTCCTCTTCTCACTTTTCCTTCTTCTCCCTCCCCTTCTTCCTCTTTCTCATCCTTCTCTTCTCCCATTCTTCTTCCTCTTTCTCCTTCCTCTTCTTCCTCTTTCTCCTCCTCTTTTCCTTCCTCTCCTTCCTCCTCTTCTCCTCTTTTCCTTCCTCTCCCTCCCCTTCTTCCTCTTTCTCCTCCTCTTCTCCTTCCTCTTTCTCCTTCCCCTTCTTCCTCTTCTCACTTTTCCTTCCTCTCCCTCCCCTTCTTCCTCTTTCTCATCCTCTTTTCCTTCCTTTTCTATTTTCCTTCCTCTGCTTCCCCTTCTTCTTTCTCCTCTTCTTCTCTGATTCTCTTTTCTCCTTCCTCTTTTCTTCCTCTTCTCTTTTCCTTCCTCCTCTTTCCTTTCCTTTCCTCCTCTTCTTCTCTTTCTTTTTTTCCTTCCCCTTCTTCCTCTTTCTCCTCTTCTTCTCCAATTCTCCTTTATCTTTCTTCTTCCTCTTTCTCCTCTTTCCTTTCCTCTTCTTCTTCTCCTCTTTCTCTTCCTCCTCCTTTCCTTCCTTTTCTCTCTTTTCCTTCCTCTGCTACCCCTTTTTCCTCTTCCTCCTCTTCTCGGATTCTACTTTCTCTTTCTTCTTTCTCCTTCTTCTCTCTTCCTTCTTCTTCCTCTTTCTCCTCTTTTCTTTTTTCTCATCTTCTCCTATTTCTCCCTCTTTCTCCTCTTCTTTTTGTCTTACTTCTCTCTTTTGCTTCATGTCCTTCCCCCTCATCATCTTCCCCTTCTGTCCTCCTCCTTTTTTTGTCTTCTTCTTCCTCTTTCTTTCTTCTTCCTCTTTCTCCTCTTTTCTCTCCTCTTCTTCTCCAATTTCTCTTTCTCCCTCCTTTTCCTCTTCTTTTTCCTCCTACTTCTCTCTTTTCCTTCATCTCCTTCCCCCTCTTCATCTTCCCCTTCTTCTCTCCTCCTCCTCTTGTCTTCTCCTTCTTCCTCTTTATTCTCCTTCTTCTCTTTTCCTTTCCCTTGTTCTTACTCTTCCCTCTTTTTCCTCCCTCTGCCTCTTTCTTTCCTCTTCTTCCTTTCTCCTCCTCTTTCTCCTCCTTCCTCCTTTTCTTCCTCCTCCTCCTTTTTCTTGTCCTCCGCTTCCTCGTCTTTTTCCTCCTTCTCTTCCTTCCTCTTCTCCTTCCTCTTCCTCCTCCTCCCCCTCTTCATAGTCATTATTCCTCTTTTTCCTTGGGTGCTTCTCCATTGTAGAATGAATGCAGTTTTGACATCACTTGAACTGCCAGGGCTCAATGGTATGGGATCCTGGGAAATGTAGTTTGACAAAGCGCCAATACCTCGTAAAACTACAACTCCCAGCATTCCCTTCCCAAGGTCTTTCAGCTTCGCTGCCAAATCGCAACTTCCAATATTGCAGAGAGTTGAATCCTGGCAGTGGAAATTTGGGAAGGCTCCAACACTCTTTGGCAGAGAAAGGCTTTGGGCGCATCTAGGTAAAGGTTTTCCCCTGATATTAAGTCCAGTCGTGACTCCATTTCTAAGCCAAAGAGCTGGCGTTGTCCATAGGCACCTCCAAGGTCATGTGGCCGGCATGACTGCATGGAGCGCCATTGCCTTCCTGCCAGAGCGGTACCTCTTGATCTACTCACATTTCGATGTTTTCGAACTGCTAGGTTGGCGGAAGCTGGGGCTAACAGCGGGAGCTCACCCTGCTCCCTGGATTCGAACCTACGACCTTTCAGCAGCTCAGCGGTTTAACCCGCTGCAAGTCAAGGCCTTGAGCCTTCTCTGCCCAAACCACATCTCCTGGGAGCCTTGAGATGTCACGCTGCGTCCATTCTGCGGTCTAGAATGCTCCCTTTGTCTGACTTCTCCAGCGCGGGATCATCCCAGGACAAGCCAGGCGCGGACATGCAGACACACCAGCTGCCTTGTCAAAGCCGGTTTGCTTGGATGGGCCCTTTTCTCCCCCTTCCTTATACATACATACATACACACACACATATATACACACATACACACACATATGCATATATAATATACATATATACTATATATATATATATATATATATATATATATGCTTACATATATACATATATGCTTATATATATCTATCTATCTATCTATATAAAGGAAGACCGTCATCGAACGACTGCCATAGACAGAGAAACCATCCAAGGCAGAGACACCAAACTTGGCAACAAAAATAGGCCTCAGGCAAGGTAGGTTTTTAGCAAAGAAACTCCCCCCCCCCAAAACCTAGAAGGCCCCCAAAACAACGATAAAATACTACATTTCCCAGCATCCCCCGCAGCCGCCAGCGAAACCCATTGGCCAACATCGGCCCACACAAAATGCAGGGAGGTTGAGTTACCATAGTAACGGTGGGCGGAGCCAGCCAAGGCTAGGTTAGAATGCTGAGTGATTTCAGTTTAGTCAGTTGGTGTTTGTGGGTTAAACTGCCAAGACCAAGCTCTAGGAGGGAGCAGGTTCTTAGTGGCAGTTGGAGTTTGGGACTGTAGTTCTGATAGATTGTGCTTTACAAACACCACACCCACAACATGACAGCCGCACAACTCGCGATGCCTACCTCTACAGACCCACAACACAACAGACACACAACACACACAACACATACATACCACTGCTAAACAGAAACCTACACAGTACAACCAACTAACACACCCCACATACACACCGTACATCCACACCACACTACCACTGTACACTCACAACAACAAACTACACACTCAACACCACAAACCCTTCTCCAAGCACCATCCCACCCACACACCACCAATCCTCCACTTTACAAACACCACACCCACAACGTGACAGCCACACAACCCGCGATGCCTACCTCTACATACCCACAACACAACTCACATACAACGCATACATACCACTGCTAAACAGAAACCAGCACAGTACAACCAACTAACACACCCCACATACACACCATAAATCCGCACCACACTACCACTGTACACTCACAACAACAAACTACACACTCAACACCACAAACTCTTCTCCAAGCACCATCCCACCCACACACCACCAATCCTCCACTTTACAAACACCACACCCACAACATGACAGCCACACAACTTGCGATGCCTACCTCTACAGACCCACAACACACACAACGCATACATACCACTGCTAAACAGAAACCTACACAGTACAACGAACTAACACAGGAGGACATAACAACTACCAGGAGGACATAACACTAACACAAATAGGGCACCAGGGACACAGGCACCACTGACAAACACATACCGCTGAAATAACACAAACTTGCAAAACCCACAAAAAAACAACAATCCTGCAACACAAAAACCCACCCCAACCAAAATTCACAACAAACACCACTGGCAAAAGCTACACCCCCTCCACACCACAACCAGCACACAGCCAGACTGAGACAACTATGTCACCACAACACACACAAAATACACCCCACAAATACCTGACAACTTCCCCAACACAAAAGCCAGGACTGCAACTTCCCACAACACAAAACACCCCAGGACTGCAGCAATGCCTACTACAACTCACCCCATCCACCACACACACCAAATACACACACGTCCCAGGCACAATACTCCAGCAATTCCTACCCACACAACACAACACAACTTCCTATCACAACCCATCCCCCAACCTTACGGGACCCCCACACACACAACACCTACCACCACCACAAACAAAAACCAACTCCACCTATACTCCAACCACAACACAACACTGCACTGATACTCTACAAACACACACAAACACCCAAAACATCCCACCCACACAAGCATTCCCCAACATACTACCACCCACAATGCCACCACACACCCACTAACTCACAAAAAGTAATACCTACACACAACACAATACGCACATAACACAACCTTGCGTCTCCTAAATAGGGCACAGCAACGCGTGCCGGGTACAGCTTATATATATGAGTGTATATAGATATAGTGTGTGTGTGTGTAAACAACCCCAGAAAGGACAAATTGTGTCTGTGTGGATTGGGAGGAAAGTGGGGGGAAAAGGCATCTGATTTTAGGTTTCCATCTAAACACCTGGTTTAAAGATGATTATATTTTACAAAACTTGGAAGGACAAAAGAAAACTATTTCCTCAAGTACTACAACTCCCATAATCCACCCAATCTTGGAACTTGGGTGAAACTTTGTATTATTATTCTACTAATACTACTAACAAGCCGATGGTTTGTTGACCGAAGTGGGGGCTACTGACTGACTATTCTACTAATGTGCCAACATCATCGTCACCATTTTGCCAATGTGCCAATTTGGATATTTGGTATTGGCACATTGGCAGAATAACTCCACTGTCTCTCTCGGCATTACTTCGCGAATGAAGATTCTTAGGAAGGACTCATCCCATGCTCTCTCAGATTGGCGTTGATGACTAAAAAAGCCAATCCGAGATAGGCAAGTTTGGTTGCAGAAAGCACAGCAGAAAGTCCCTTGGGTGATGTTGTTTCCAAGTTGCGGTTCTTTCTGCGTTGTCGTTTCTCTTCGAGACCCATTCGGCGTGTCTTCTCGAAAGAGGCCGCAGCATTGTGGATAGTGCGTCTCCATGCGTCCCGATGGGAGGCCAGGGTGGACCATTGTTGGTGATCAATCTGGCCGAGCCTGAGATGTTGTTTCAGGGAGTCCTTATATCTCTTTTTGGGGGCGCCTCTCTTGCGAGTTCACCGTAGAGTAGTGTTTTTGGGAGGCGGTGGTCCTCCATCCTAGAGACCTCGTGCCCTGACCAGCGCAGCTGTGTTCTCAATAGCATGGCCTCAATGCTGGTGATCCCTGCTTGCTCAAGGACAGCGACGTTCGTCACATAGTCGGTCCAGTGTATATTTAGGATTGTGCGAAGACAGCGCTGATGAAAGTGTTCGAGGAGTCGTAGGTGTTGGCGATAGGTGACCCATGTTTCAGACCCATAGAGGAGAATAAACAGTACGATAGCTCTGGCACATTGGCAGAATAATGACAACAACAGCAAAAACAATGTTGATATATTGGCAGAATAAGAATAAGAATGATGATATAGGCAAATTGACACATTGGCAGAATAATAATGATGACAACAACAGCAAAAACAATGTTGATATATTGGCAGAATAATAATAATAAAGAAATTGGCACATTGATAGAATAATAAGAATGACAACAGCAACAACAATGTGTTGTCGAAGGCTTTGATGGCTGGAATCACTGCCATCATGCTAATTTGCCAATGTCATTATTATTATTATTATTATTATTATTATTATTATTATGCGACTGTGCCAATTTGCCAATGTCATTGTTATTATTATGCCAAATATTTCAATGTATCAATATTGTTTTCACTGTTGTTGTCATTATTATTATTCTGCCAATGTGCCAATTTGCCAATATCATTGTTGTTGTTGTTGTTCTGCCAATATGCCAATGTATCAACATTGTTTTTGCTGTTGTTGTCATTATTATTATTCTACTAATGTGCCAATTTGCCAATATCATTATTGTTGTCGTTGTAGTTGTTCTGCCAATATGCCAATGTATCAACATTGTTTTTGCTGTTGTTGTCATTGTTATCATTCTGCCATCATGCTAATTGGCCAATTCTATTATTATTATCCTGCCAATATGCCAATATATCAACATTGTTTTTGCTGTTGTTGTCATTATTCTGCCAATGTGCCAGCTTACCAATGTCATTATTATTGTTGTTGTTCTGCCAGTATGCCAATGTATCATTGTTGTTATTGTTCTGCCAATGTGCCAATACCAAACATCCAAACCTCCATCTCTGCCCATGGAAATGCATCTAGGCCTACTTTAGAGGTTGGCAGGCTCAATGGGATCCTCGGGAGTAATTCCCCCTCCTTTGACCTGTTGGGCTGTGACTCCCATTATCCTTTGGTATACTGTAGCTCCCATTATCCACCAACTAAGGCTTGCAAAATCAAAATCTGACCAGGGCGACCTACATTTTTGCCTCCCCAGTTGGCTGCATCGCCTGCTTTTCTCCTGGACCATAACAGCCAGATCTGAAGCATCCTTTCCTACTCAAGTCCTTCCTCCCTCCCTCTCCAAAACCAAGACTTCAAAGGGGTTCCCCCCACCTCTAAGCAGCCTCCAACTTATTCCTTCCTGCTTCCTCTCCTCCGCCCCTAGGTTTTGCCATCTTTTCTCCTCCCCTGGGCTGTGAGGGAAGAAAGGGCTCTGGCTTGCTTTGGAGCCCCCAGATTTCGCCCCAGGCACAACTGGAGAGGTGGTCTCTATGGCAACCGCCGTGCTACACACACACACAAACACACACTCACAACCTCAACAAAATGCTTGGAAGAGGGATGGATCCGTCCTTCCGAAAGGCCCCAGGGTGCATCTTGCACTGTTGAGGGAATGCATCTTGGCACCACTTTGCAAAGGGTAGTTCGGAAAAGTCTTATCTGCCAAAGAATGGCGATACAGCTCCCAGTATTGTAGATCTATAGCATCGAAGTAACAGTATAGATGCATGCGCCGCACCTTCTGGTCCTGATCTCCCCAGGATGGAGAAAAGTTGACCTGGCGAAGTTGCAAAGAAGGACCCAGTTTCTCCCAAAGCGCACGGCTGCCTCCTGGTTGTGGCGAAGGGACACTGCCGATGTGCCACCCACCAAAAAACCAAACCCCACTGCTCTTCCCCTATAGCTGACACCATATGGATGCACTGTGGTGCCCTTACATGGGCATACACCTCAACTGTCCAATTTGAACACCTTTTAAACCCGCAACAGTGCGAGATCCCTGATGGCTCGGCAGTACGCTGTGAAGAATTTGCCAAGGCCTTCGCGGAAAAAGTGGCGCTGATCCGTTCCGATTTCGATACCACTTTAACGGCAGTCTCTGAGGATGTGACACGAGCATCTGCTTGTCCGGTTTTAATGGATTCGTTTCAATTGGTTCAGCTCGAGAATGTGGACAAGATCATTGGAGAGGCGAGGCCCACCACATGCATCCTTGACCCCTGCCCATCCTGGCTGATCAAAGAAGCCAGAGGGGGTTTGGCAGAGTGGGTGAAGGTGGTGGTCAATGCCTCCTTACAGGAGGGCAAAATTCCGCCAGCTTAAACCAAGCTGTTATAAAACCGCTGTTGAAGAAACCATCACTGGACCCCACTCAATTAGCAAACTATCGGCCAGTTTCCAATCTCCCCTTTTTGGGCAAAGTCATGGAACGTGTGGTGGCTTCGCAACTCCAGGGGTTCTTGGTAGACACTGATTATCTTGATCCGGCACAGTCTGGCTTTAGGCCGGGACATGGTACTGAAACAGCCTTGGTCGCCTTGGTAGATGATCTACGCCGGGAACTCGACAGGGGGAGTGTGTCCCTGTTGGTTCTGCTGGACCTCTCAGCGGCTTTCAATACTGTTGACCACGGTATCCTTCTGGGTCGCCTTGCAGATATGGGGCTTGGGGGTACTGTCTTGCAGTGGCTCCAATCCTTCCTGGAAGGTCGTACCCAGAAGGTGTCATTGGGTGACACCTGTTCGGCTCCACAACCGTTGTCGTGTGGAGTCCCTCAGGGCTCAGTACTGTCCACCGCTGGGAGAGATCATTCAGAGTTTCGGAGTAAGGTGTTATCTGTACGCAGATGACGTCCAGATCTGTCACTCCTTCCCACCTGTCACCAAGGAGGCTGTCCAGACTTTGAACCGGTGCTTGGCCGCTGTGTCGGACTGGATGAGGGCTAGCAAATTGAAACTAAATCCAGACAATACAGAGGTCCTCCTGGTCAGTCGCAAGGCCGAACAGGGCATAGGGTTACAGCCTGTGTTGGATGGGGTTACACTCCCCCTGAAGACGCAGGTTCGCAGCTTGGGAGTGATCCTGGACTCATCGCTGAGCCTGGAACCCCAGGTCTCGGCGGTGGCCGGGAGAGCTTTTGCACAGTTAAGACTCGTGCGCCAGCTGCGCCCGTTCCTTGGGAAGGCTGATCTGGCTACGGTCGTCCACGCTCTAGTCACATCCCGAATAGATTACTGCAACGCACTCTACGTGGGGCTGCCTTTGAAGACAGTTTGGAAGCTACAACTAGTCCAACGGGCGGCAGCCAGATTACTAACCGGAGCTACATACAGGGAGCATACCACCCCCCTGTTGTGTCAGCTCCATTGGCTGCCTGTTTTATTCCGAGCTCAATTCAAAGTGCTGGTTTTGACCTTTAAAGCTCTATAGGGTTCTGGCCCAGCTTACTTGTCCGAACGCATCGGCCTCTATGTCCCACCTCGTAATTTAAGATCATCCGGGGCTGCTCTCGCTCCCGCCAACCTCTCAAATGCGGTTGGCAGGGACGAGAGGGAGGGCCTTCTCGGTGGTGGCCCCCCCGTCTGTGGAACGCACTCCCCTATTGATATCCGATCAGCTTCATCCCTCCTAACATTCAGTGAAATCCTGGCTTTGGGACCAAGCGTTTGCACCCTAGCACGACATGGCACTTTAGACTGGTCAGTTGGCAAATTGGTGGTTAAGATCTAAGACTTTGGATGGAACATTGTTTTAATGGTGATGAATGTACATGATGTTTTTAATATTAACTGTATTTTAATGTATTGAATTCTAGGTGTATTTTAATGTATTTTAATTTTAACTGTGTTTTACTATGTATTGTGTGGCATCGAATTGTTGCCGTCTGTTAGGCCGCACTGAGTCCCCCCTCGGGGGTTGAGAAGTAGCGGGGTATAAACACTGGAAATAAATAATAAATAAATAATAAATTGATTACAGTATGCAGACTAGGCCTGGGTGGGTTCGTCGGAATGCTCGTAAAATTGGAAATGAATTCGGATTCATTTTTGAAGCAGTTTCTTAGGCGATGTAAGCAACCCGGAAGTGAATTTTCCATTTCGAAGCCACCACCGCCATTTTCGGAAAGGAATCGTTCGGATGCGGATGTGCTTCTCTCCACGTTAGACCTGGGGCGAGAGCCGCACATGTGTGTTAACCCAGTTTGGATGTGGATGTCCTTCCCTCCATGTTAGACCTGGGGCGAGATGCAGAGGGAAGCACATCCACATCCAAACTGGGTTAAACACCCAGTTTGGATGCAGATGTGCTTCCCTCCGCGTTAGACCTGCGGCGAGAGCCGCACATGGCTATCGTCCCAGTTCTGACATGGAGGGAAGTAGATCCGCGTCCAAACTGGGTGTTTAACCAGTGCTGGTTCTCTCTCACTTCGCATGCATGTCTGCCATCAACAAAGCCATTCTGAAATTTCAGAAAAATTTGTAAAATTTTCCGGAATTTTTTTCGGAAAATTTTGTAGTCATTTACAGTAGATTTGAATTGCTAGCGCCCCCTACATCCGCAACGAGTTTTGAACCATTTTTTCCTTGACCAAACAGGCCTAATGCATACATTTAGAAGTCAATCTGCCCTCCGAAGGGTGACCAAAAGCATCCAATTTTTTTTCAAATTTTGCCACATAGTGTCATTTTTGCACCCAAACTCAAAGGGTTTAGGATGATCCTCACTTTCGAGGTAACTGATAGAAGGACAGACCGACATAATTCCACTCCGCTTTGTCTTTCTTTTGACCTTTTTGGGGTCGGGATGGTGACTTGGAAGATGAGGCAGCAAAAGAAGATTATCGCTTTAGCCCCTGCGCTTACGTGCGGCTCCTGGCCACTAAGTGTAATTAACTTTTTGAAATTAATCGATTGATGAATCAATTAGCAGTCCGGCAGGAGAGCCACTTGCTTGCCAGAGTTATGTTGCGTCTCGCCAAGTCTTCCTTTCGGTCTCCTACTTCGATCCTACTTTTTTCTTCTTCCCCCCCCCCACTAACGGGCATCTACGAGAGACATAGTTTTGTAGCATCTCGCCGATTTGTCAATTGTTGCCTTAGCTTCAGGTGCTCATATCTGGGTGGTTGTTGTTCCCAAAGGAGATTCATCAGAGAATGCAAGCTGTTTATGGGGATTGTGTTGATATGAGTACTGCGCATCGTTGGGTGAGTGAGTTTAAAAATCTTGAGGTGGGAACATCTGACTTGCGTGACAAACAAAGAGTTGGACGTCCTGTGACAGCAACCGCCGAGTTCCACAAGCAAAGGGTTGACAGATTGATTCAGGATGATGGTCATATCACTCAGAGAGAAATGTCAAGCATAATCTGCATTTCACCGGAACGTGTGGGTTACATTATTGCTTTGCTTGGCTATCGGAAGATCTGTGCACGATGGGTACCCAGGATGCTGATGCCTGATCTGTGCACGATGGGTACCCAGGATGCTGATGCCTGATCTGGGTGGATGCGATGGGTCTGTGAGCCCAGGATGCTGATGCCTGATCTGATCTGCTGATGCCTGATCTGGGATGGGATGCCCAGGATGCCTGATGCCTGATCTGATCTGTGCATGATGGGTACCCAGGATGCTGATGCCTGATCTGTGCATGATGGGTACCCAGGATGCTGATGCCTGATCTGTGCACGATGGGTACCCAGGATGCTGATGCCTGATCTGTGCACAGATGCTGGTGCCTGATCTGTGCACGATGGGTACCCAGGATGCTGATGCCTGATCTGTGCACGATGGGTACCCAGGATGCTGATGCCTGATCTGTGCACGATGGGTACCCAGGATGCTGGTGCCTGATCTGTGCACGATGGGTACCCAGGATGCTGGTGCCTGATCTGTGCATGATGGGTACCCAGGATGCCGATACCTGATCCGTGCATGATGGGTACCCAGGATGCTGGTGCCTGATGGGTACCCAGGATGCTGATGCTGGGTGGGTACCCAGGATGCTGATGCTGATCTGTGCACGAGGACCCGGATGCTGATGCCTGATCTGATGGCTGATGGGTACCCAGGATGCTGATGCCCTGTGCATGAGGATGCTGATGCCTGATCTGTGCATGATGGGTACCCAGGATGCTGATGCCTGATCTGTGCACGATGGGTACCCAGGATGCTGATGCCTGATCTGTGCATGATGGGTACCCAGGATGCTGATGCCTGATCTGATGGGTACCCAGGATGCTGATGCCTGATCTGTGCATGATGGGTACCCAGGATGCTGATGCCTGATCTGTGCATGATGGGTACCCAGGATGCTGATGCCTGATCTGTGCATGATGGGTACCCAGGATGCTGATGCCTGATCTGTGATGGGTACAGGATGATGGGTACCCAGGATGCTGAGGATGCTGATGCCTGATCTGTGCATCTGTGCATGGGTACCCAGGATGCTGATGCCTGATCTGTGCATGATGGGTACGATGGGTACCCAGGATGCTGATGCCTGGATGCTGATGCCTGATCTGTGTGGGTACCCAGATGGGTACCCAGGATGCTGATGCCTGATCTGTGCACGATGGGGATACCTGATCTGACAGGATCTGTGCATGATGGGTACCCTGGATGCCTGATGCCCTGATCTGTGGGTACCCAGGATGCCTGATCTGTGATGGGTACCCAGGATGCTGGATGCCCTGATCTGTGCACGATGGGTACCCAGGATGCTGATGCCTGATCTGTGCACGATGGGTACCCAGGATGCTGATGCCTGATCTGTGCACGATGGGTACCCAGGATGCTGATGCCTGATCTGTGCATGATGGGTACCCAGGATGCTGATGCCTGATCTGTGCACGATGGGTACCCAGGATGCTGATGCCTGATCTGTGCACGATGGGTACCCAGGATGCTGATGCCTGATCTGTGCACGATGGGTACCCAGGATGCTGATGCCTGATCTGTGCATGATGGCTACCCAGGATGCTGGTGCCTGATCTGTGCACGATGGGTACCCAGGATGCTGATGCCTGATCTGTGCACGATGGGTACCCAGGATGCTGATGCCTGATCTGTGCACGATGGGTACCCAGGATGCTGATGCCTGATCTGTGCACGATGGGTACCCAGGATGCTGATGCCTGATCTGTGCACGATGGGTACCCAGGATGCTGATGCCTGATCTGTGCACGATGGGTACCCAGGATGCTGATGCCTGATCTGTGCACGATGGGTACACAGCAGAACTTCAGAGACTGGATCTCACCAGCATACGGCATCCTCCATTCAGTCCAGGTTTAGCACTGTCTGACTTCCATCTGTTCCCAATAATGAAAGAAGATCTGTGGGGACATTATTATGCTTCTGATGAAGATGTTGAGAGAACTGTGAGACGCTGGTTGCAGAAACAGTGTGTCGACTTCTTCCGTGACACCTTCAGAAAACGTATTCATCATTGGCAGAAATGTATCCAATTGTCTGGTGATGAAGTGGAAAAATGAATAGTGGTAGTTAAAGAGCACATTCCAAGGATTATTTCTGTGTTTGATTTATTAAAATATCCCCATCCAAACCCAAGTAACGAAGCCGGAGGCATTACTTTTCATTCAACCCTTGGACATATTCACCCAGGGGTCCTTCATATTAGGGTTCATTATGATGTGTATAGGGGCCCCCGGTGGTGCAAAGGGTCAAACCCTTGTGCCAGCAGGACTGAAGACCGACCACCGGGGCCCCCTATACAGATCATAATGAACCCTAATATGAAGGACCACTGGCAGGCCCGGATTACCCATAAGGACAGATGAGGCCATGGCCTATGGGCGCAAGCCGACAGGGGGCGCAGATCACGCCCGGACCAAAAAAAAGTGGGGCGCCATGGGCCGGTAGTGGGCATGAGAGAGAGAGAGAGAGGCGGCAAGGAAACGGCTGTCCCTCCCAAGAGAAGCCCCGAGGCAGCGGCGGAGCCCTGGGAGATGAGGCTTCAGCCGAGCTGCGCCCTCACCACCCTGGCCTGCTTTAGTGCTGCCTCCTTCGCATGGTACGCCAACTGGAGCCGCAGCAAAGGTGAGAGAGGAGGAGGAGGGGAGGGGCGTCCCATCGGCAAAGTCTCCCAACTCCCTCCCTCCCCCCGGGGCGCCTTTCCCGCAGGACCCTAGGAGCCCCCGAAGTGAACCGAAGCCTCTCCGAAGGGGCTGGGGGGCGCGGGGAGATGGAGATAGATTCAACCAAATACAAAGGCCTTGAAGCTTCGGTTCACTTCGGGGACACCTAGGCTGCCTCTGGGGCCTTTCAGCCCCCTTTTCCTACCCGTCTCCCGCGGGAATTGCCTCCTCTGACCCTCTTCCACACACGTGGCTTGCCCAGGTCTCGGGAGAGTGGCTGCGTCCATTGCCTGCTACTCTCGGGAGACTTTGCGCATCATCCGAGACGCCTCTGGGAAATGTAGTCCTGCGGACTTTCTTCTTTTGCAGGTCTCCGTCCTTGTGCCTTTGCGGTTACCACAGGAACTTTGTTTATGGTTCCTGGTTCGTTTTGCCCACCTTGCCCTAGGCCACACTTTTTTAGTGTGGGTCTGAGTGATGTGGGGGGGGGGGTGCGGTAGAGGGGGCGTAATTCCAAAGTGTGGCCTAGGGTGCAAAAAGGTGTTAATCCGGGCCTGACCCCTGGGTGAATATGTACAAGGGTTGAATTAAAAGTAATGAGGTTCAAAACTGAGGAAAGCGTGGGTGAGCTCCCTCTGTCAGTTCCAGCTCCCCATGCGGAGACATGAGAAAAACCTCCCACAGGAATGGTAAAACATCAAAACATCCAGGCAACGTCCCCCGGGCAACGTCCTTGCAGACGGCCAATTCTCTCACACCAGAAGCGACTTGCGGTTTCTCAAGTCGCTCCTGACACACACAAAAATTACAATCTGTGGTTCCGCGTATCCCCGCAAAGCCCTGGAACACATCCCTTGTGGATACGAGAGACGTACTGTATTTCAAGGGGGACAATAGAACATTTCGGAGATTATGCTTTCCGCTTAATAACATATTGTCCTTGTACCCAGGCAGCCGCTTCTTCGGAGAACAAGCATACGTGACGACGCAGCTGGCAGAAGAGGATGGAGAGGAATTATAACAGAGCGAAGTGTTCTCCAACCCAGGAGGACACCATTTACTATCATGGAAACGTGCCACGGAATTTGAGCGGCGTGTGGTTGAAATGGTGGGCTCGGAACGCAGGAGAAGAAGGTTCGAACCACCGCTCGGCCATGGAAACCTTTCAGCTTCCAAGGAAGGGAATGGCAAACCTTCCCTGAACAAACTGCCAAGAGAAGCCCAATGACTTCAAGGTGTTGTCGGACACACACTCCAATGATTTATAGTTCAAAAACCAAAAGAGATTAAATGAAACTTTGGTTATTTATTTATCGTGACAGCAGCGGATTGAGAATACAGTTACAAGGTATTTACCAGAAGCTGGCTACTTGGCGTGCCTTTGGCAGGGCCGGATTACCCATAAGGCCAGACGAGGCCATGGCCTCGGGCGGCGGCCATGGGGAGGGGCGGCAAAATGGCGACCGGACCTTCGGGTCGCCACGGCATCGGTAGCAGTTGGTGAGGAGGGAGGGAGGGAGCGAGGGTGGGAGGGAGGAGGAGCCAGGAGAGTGAGGGGTGGAGCCAGGAGAAGGAGCCTTCTTCGCGCCGAGTATTTATGTCACAGCGGATAGGCAACAGAAATATAGAAGTTTAATTCCCCATCGGCCCAAAAACTCCAGTCTCTGTTCGAGTGAATAATGAAACTCTCATTCAATTCACAAGGTAAATATATAACTTTGTATTGAATTGTATTTAACAATAACTGGCAAAACATCGAAAAACAACAGCCATCACAGCTACCTTTCTAAACATCCTTTCCTCACAGAAATTAAATCCCAACTGACAAATCCCAACTGTCACTTTGTAACTGAAATTCCTCAAGGTTCCATTTAGCAGTCTTGAGACAGCGCCATCTGGTGTCAAACATGTCACACTGCAGGTCATCTCAAACTGCGAAAATATATCTTGTGCTGACTCATGAATTGCTATTCAAAATGCAATAATCTGACAGTGGGGGGGATTCCAGGCCGGCCCTTTTCCTCCTTCCTCCCCTCTTCGTCTGAAGGACGTGGGAAGTCCCGCCGCCTAGGCGTCTGACGTGGCTTCCCGCATGCTCCCGGCATGCACGCCCCTCCCTCCATCACTGGAAGAAGGAGCGGCGCATGAGTGAGGAGGTGGCGGGGAAGCCCGTCAGACGCCTAGGGGCGGGACTTTCCCGGCTCCTTCTTTTGCGGGCGGGCACCGCGCTCCTTTCTTCACTGAAAGGAGCGTGGCGCCCGCCCGCGTGAGACAAGGAGCTGGGAGGAAGTCCCGCCCCTAGGCGTCTGATAGGGCTCCCCCCTGCCGCCTCCTCACTCGCGCGCCGCTCCTTCCAGTGAAGGAGGGAGGCGCGCCCATGCATGCGAGCGAGGAGGCGTCCGGGGAAGCCACATCAGGCGTGCCTAGGAGCAGGACTCCCCCCGACGCCTCCTTGCTCACGCCGGCCCCGCCTCAGGCGCCCCCCGGGCGGCACTTACCGGGTCTGGCCTTGGGCGGCCCCAAGCCTTAATCCGGGCCTGGCCTTTGGTGTTACTATAAGAAGGTCCTCCATTGTGCATGTGGCAGGGCTCAGGCTGCATTGGAGTAGGTGGTCTGTGGTTTGCTCTTCTCCGCACTCGCATGTTGTGGACTCCACTTTGTGGCCCCATTTCCGAAGGTTGGCTCTGCATCTCGTGGTGCTAGCAGTACCAAAACATGCAAATGTGAGTAGATCAAACGGTACCACTCTGGCGGGAAGGTAACGACACTCCATGCAGTCATGCTGGCCACATGACCTTGGAGGTGTCTAAGGACGATGCCCGCTCTACGGCTTAGAAATGGAGATGAGCACCAACCCCCAGAGTTCGACACGAATGGACATAATAATAATAATAATCTTTATTTATACCCTGCCACCATCTCCCCGATGGGGAATCGGGGTAGCTCACATGACTTAATGTCAGGGGGCAACCTTTACCCTTTACCCACAAAGAGGAGGAATGGAGAGTAATGGCAGAGTCACATACCTTTACCGATCATCTGGGAGCTGAGGTGGAGTTGGCTGGGCCGGTTCTGGAGGCCCCGGATCTAGAGACTCTTGACATCTCTGAGATCCTGAAGCAGGCCCAGATTACCCATAAGGCCACCCTAGGCCATGGCCTAGGGCTGCACCTTGGGGGGCAGCAGGTCCGGACGCCTCAAATTTTTTAAAAAAAAATTCCAAAAAAAAATTCCAAAAAAAAGGCACATGCACGCGGCGGTGTAAGCGCCATCCATGGCTGCCCCCCCCCCCTTGCTCTGCTCCCCTCGGCTCTGCCCCTGCCCTCGGCTCCGCCCCACCCAGCTCCGCCCCCGCCTCCTCGCCGGCGTGAGGAGGAGGAAGGAAAGCCCCACCCCCGGAGCCGATGCGGCCTCCCACAGCTTCCCTCCTCCTAGCCGCCATGCCGGCCTGAAAAGGGCAATTTCGCCGGGCTGGCATGGTGGCTTTAGGAGGGAGGGAGGGAGGAGCCATGGGGAGGCCCCGCATCGGCTCCGAGGGTGGGGCTTTCCTTCCTCCTCGCGCCGGAGCGGGGCGGAGCCTTTGGCCTAGGGCGTCAAAAGGGCCTAATCCGGGCCTGTCCTGAAGAAGGACCGTGGTCCCCCGGGGTCATCCCGAGCAGTAGGAGATCGATACCGGTGGCACTGTCTATCCCGTGCGGAGAGAGCCCCGAGAGGCTCCCCCAAGATGGCGCATGTCCTTGAGAACGGCGGCAGGGCCGACGTCATTGGACTGACCCCCCCCTCCCCAAAAATGGAATGCGGGATGCCTGCGCAAGCGCGGACGCCGAGTGGGGAGGAAGCAGAAACAGCACCGTCCCACCTCCGGCATCACTTCCGGTGAATGCTGTGGAGGAGCTCTGGGAGCTGGCGCCAGGGCAGTGGAGCCTTCCCAGAGCGTTGAGGGGGCGGCATTGGCTTCCTTTGGACGTGGATCCCAGCGGTGCGAGGCCCGCCAGCGACGATTCCATACAAGAACTGTTTGGGGAGTAGGCTTCGGGAGTTGGAGACGAACGGCAATACCACAGTCCGAAAAAGGTGAACTAAGGAGGCGAACGCCTCCCCTATCCATTAGGGTTGAGAACTCCTTAGATCACCCGTCCTGTGTCTTGCCCCTTCCCCCTGGAAGATTGACTCTCCTTGGGACTCCGGGGCAGCCCACAAGATTTGGAGGTCTTCCCTCTTCGACCTCGCCTTCCCCTTTGGCCCCCCAAACATCGATGGGCCTCACCTGAACTACGGACTCTAGTCCCATTGTTGTAGTTCAGTGTTATGTGTTTGTAGTTAGTATTAGGTAATGATCTGTTCTTATTATTTATATTATAATTGTATTTTGCTGATGTAATCGCCTTTATTCGACTTTGCTGTTCTGTGTTTATGTGTCATATTCTGTAAACCGCTCCGAGCCTTCAGGGAGTGGCGGTCTATAAATTTGAAGCATAAATCTATATCTATTATATAAAGGAGGTCCCGTTGTCGAACGACTGACAGAGACAGAGAAACCTTCCAAGGCAGAGACACCAAACTTGCCAACAAAAATAGGCCTCAGGCAAGGAAGGTTTTTAGCAAAGAAACTTTCCCCCCCAAACCTAGAAGGCCCCCAAAACAACGATAAAAAACCTATATTTCCCAGCATCCTCTGCGGCAGCCAGCGAAACCCATTGGCCAACATCGGCCCACACAACATGCAGGGAGGCTGAGTAACCATAGTAACGCTGGGCAAAGCCAGCCAAGGCTAGGATAGAATGCTGAGTGATTTCAGTTTAGTCAGTTGGTGTTTGAGGGTTAAACTGTCAAGGCCAAGATCTAGGAGGGAGACAAATAGGGCACCAGGGACACAGGCACCACTGACAAACACATACCCCCAGAATAACACAAACTTGCAAAAACCACAAACAAAATCCTGCAACACAAAACCCACCCCCCCAAAAATTACACAACAAACACCACTGGCAAAAGCAACACCCCCTCCACATCACAACCAGCACACAGCCAGACTAAGACAACTATGTCACCACAACACACACAAAATACACCCCACAAATACCTGACAACTTCCCAACAACACAAAACCCAGGACTGCACTCACTACTCACCACCACACACACCTCCAAATACACACACAAAACCCAGGACTGCCCAGGCACAATACTCCAGCAATTCCTACCCACACAACACAACACAACTTCCTATCACAACCCATCCCCCCAACCTTATGGGACTCCGCACACACAACACCTACCACCACCACAAACAAAAACCAACTCCACCTATACTCCAACCACAACACAACACAACACTGCACTGATACTCTACAAACACACACAAACACCCAAAACATCCCACCCACACAAGCATTCCCCAACATACTACCACCCACAATGCCACCACACACCCACTAACTCACCAAAAAAGGAATACCTACACACAACACAATACGCACATAACACAACCTTGCGTCTACTGCTCAACCCATTTGTATGCCATTCCTTCCTTCCACACAGGCATAAGCTGACCCAAAAGACAAGCCATGCCTCCTAAAAGAACAGCATCGGACGACACACTCGCAACGCTACATACATCCCACAAAAAGGGCAGAACAAACGCCAGAACAGAAAGACACTGCACTACACTAGCTTTTGCCATCACCATAAACAAGGCTCAAGGACAAACACTACAAATCTGTGGCATAGACCTTGACACAGAATGCTTCTCCCACGGACAACTCAATGTAGCGTGCTCCAGAGTTGGGAAACCACAGAACCTCTACATCAACACAGCAGACGGAAAGACAAAAAACATTGTATATCCACAAACTCTGCAGAACGCCAGCAACACCACACACCGACAACTCCCAGGACTTCAACATCCTACCCACCAGAACAACCCACAACGACACAGCCAAGACCCCACCAAGACCATAAGTAACATCAATTCCAACCCTCAGACTTTCTCGCATCTCCTAAATAGGGCACAACAACACGTGCCGGGTACAGCTAGTGTGTGTGTGTGTGTGTGTGTGTGTATGTGTGTATATATATATATATATATATATATATATATATATAAAGAGAGCTGTCATCCTAAGTAGCCTATGGACAGCAAAACCACACAAGGCAGACACACCAAATCAGCCCACATACACACAAAACCCCCACGAGGTATGTTTACCACCCAAAAAAAATATTAAACAACATGACCAAAAATACAAAAAAACCCCAATTGGACTACAACTCCCATGATCCCCCACGCCGCCACCCCCCCTGGCAGTTTAGAGTGTCGGAATGTTGGTGATGCTGGCCAATTAGAGGCATTATGCAAATACTCCCTCAGTTAGAATGTAGAGGCTGGGAGCCACCCCCCCCCCTCTCTGGCAGTTTAGAGTGTCGGAATGTTGGTGGTGCTGGCCAATTAGAGGCATTATGCAAATACTCCCTCAGTTAGAATGTAGAGGCTGGGAGCCACCCCCCCCAGTTTAGGCAATGTTGGTGGTGCTGGCGGAATGTTGGTGGTGCTGGCCAGAGTGTAGAGGCATTTATGCAAATACTCCCTCAGTTAGAATGTAGAGGCTGGGAGCCACCCCCCCCTCTGGCAGTTTAGAGTGTCGGAATGTTGGTGCTGCTGGCCAATCAGAGGCGTTATGCAAATAATCCCACAGTTAGAATGTTGATGAAGCCACCCCCTGGCAAAGGAGTGAGGAATGTTGTCCGCTGGCCAATCAGAGCGTTATGCAAATAATCCCAACCAAGGCTGATGGCGGCTAAAAGGAGGAGGAAGCCCCCTGTCTTCGGCTCCAATAAA
The DNA here is from genome assembly GCA_030556195.1 of Anolis apletophallus. Classification (NCBI taxonomy): domain Eukaryota; kingdom Metazoa; phylum Chordata; class Lepidosauria; order Squamata; family Anolidae; genus Anolis; species Anolis apletophallus. The sequence continues at coordinate 12,703,049 of JARBWK010000019.1, forward strand.
GGCCGTGGAGGCCTCCGGAAGCCGGGCCGCCACACCAAGCGAGGCCACGGCTTCGCTGAAGACAGCAGGCCTTCCTCCTCCTTTTAGCTCTTCATCAGCCAGCACCGTCGCAGGGGAATATATAGACTGGGACAAAGGAAAGAGAAAAGGCCACAGCAGCACGTGTCCGGGTTCAGCTAGTAAATAAATAAATAAATAAATTTTTGGATTCCAGCTCCCAGAATTCCTGAACATTGGCCAAGCTGGCTGGGGATTCTGGAAGCTGTAGTCTGCAGCACCCAATGGACTGGAAAGGCTACATGATTCCCTTGAATCAACATGGGTGAAGCAATCCCCCTTTTATGGGATGGCAACTCCCAGGATCCCCCATCCCGCCAGGATTCTGGGAGTTGTCATCCAGAGACAGAAGTTTGGCACGGTTTTGGCTCTGTGGTGGCATGAAGGGTGCTAGCATGCCACTGGTGGGCATTGCCCTCCCCTTTCCCGATGCCAAGGAGGCCAGGGCAGCTAATGAGCAAGAACGTTAAGCCTCTTTGCCTTGATGCGCAGCTGCATGCGCTCCGTGGCCCTTTGGCTCATAATGAGCCAGGAGGGCACACACGCGTGGCATCGGCCAGAGTCAGCCTGGGTTTCCGACTGCAGCTCAGATGGAGCCATTAGACGCTTGTATAAATATCATTATGAGGGTGATTATTGCTGGCGCAGATGTGCCTCCGTGAGGCGAGGCGCATAGCGGGGGTGCCATGCATTAGCGCAATAGAGAGAAACCTCTGATGCCAGGCTCTGAGAAAGAAAGGGAACGAAGGGGTCCAGGAACAACACGGCGCCTCAATATATTTCTCCATTAGTGGGTAATGACATTGGGAGGTGGCGCAACGGGCATACAATTAAGGCGCTGGCGCAATTATCGCCCTCAACCCCATTTCATCAAATTATAGAATTGAAAGGGACCCCAAGGGCCATCCAGTCCAGCCTCATTCAGCCAGACAGGAAGACACAATCCAAGCCCTCCTGACAGATGGCCATTCAAACCCTGCTTAAAAACTCCACCAGATTCCGATAATATATTCTGGAATATTGTGTCCAATTCTGGGCACCACAACTAAAGAGAGATGTTGACTCTAAGCTGGAATGTGTCCAGAAGAGGAAGACTAAAATAATCAAGGGTCTGGAGAACAAGCCCTACGAGGAGAGGCTGAAAGAGCTGGGCACGTTTAGCCTGAAGAAGAGAAGGCTGAGAGGAGATATGATGATATCCATGTATAAATATAGTTCAAAACCAAGGACACTAGGCTGGAATGATCCCATAATCTCCCATCTCCCTCCCATGTAGGAACCTAAGGCTCTTCCCGTGGCCCCACATGGCAATGCCCCTGTAACCCACACTTTTGAACTTTCTTGAATTTTTATGGGACTTTTGTCTACTTTTGAAGGACTTTCTGAAACTTTTTGGGAACTTTTTCCTTTCAAAACCCATCGACTCTTCTAATGATTTATGGATTCTAATGGACTCTGGTGGGTGGGATGGGCTGATATGAGATGATACGGTTCCTATTTCGCTCCTATATGAATGTATTCCCTATATCAGGGCTGTCCAACTTCTACCGGCCCAGGGGCCTGAATTCCGGTCACTGATGACATGGGGGGCCGTAGGGTCTGCCCCCGCCCCCGGATCCGCCCCGCCCCCAGCTCCGACCCCTCCCCGCCCCACCCCCTTATTTTAATTTAATATTAAATATATTTAATTCCATCCTCTCCTTATTTTTATTTAATATTAAATATATTTAATTCTATCCTCCCCTCTCCCCTTATTTTTATTTAATATTAAATATATTTAATTCCATCCTCCCATCTCCCCTTATTTTTATTTAATATTAAATATATTTAATTCCATCCTCTCCTTATTTTTATTTAATATTAAATATATTTAATTCCATCCTCCCATCTCCCCTTATTTTTATTTAATATTAAATATATTTAATTCCATCCTCCCCTTATTTTTATTTAATATTAAATATATTTAATTCTATCCTCCCCTCTCCCCTTATTTTTTATTTAATATTAAATATATTTAATTCCATCCTCCCATCTCCCCTTATTTTTATTTAATATTAAATATATTTAATTCCATCCTCCCCTCTCCCCTTATTTTTATTTAATATTAAATATATTTAATTCCATCCTCCCCTCTCCCCTTATTTTTATTTAATATTAAATATATTTAATTCCATCCTCCCCTCTCCCCTTATTTTTTATTTAATATTAAATATATTTAATTCCATCCTCCCCTCCCCCTTATTTTTATTTAATATTAAATATATTTAATTCCATCCTCCCCTCTCCCCTTATTTTTATTTAATATTAAATATATTTAATTCCATCCTCCCATTTCCCCTTATTTTTATTTTTAATATTAAATATATTTAATTCCATCCTCTCCTTATTTTTATTTAATATTTAAATATATTTAATTCTATCCTCCCCTCTCCCCTTATTTTTTATTTAATATTAAATATATTTAATTCCATCCTCCCCCCCCTTATTTTTATTTAATATTAAATATATTTAATTCCATCCTCCCCTCTCCCCTTATTTTTATTTAATATTAAATATATTTAATTCCATCCTCCCCCCTTATTTTTATTTAATATTAAATATATTTAATTCCATCCTCCCATCTCCCCTTATTTTTTATTTAATATTAAATATTTTAATTCCATATATTTAATTCCATCCTCCCCTCCCCCCTTATTTTAATGTATCCCATCTCCCCTTATTTCATCTTTAAATATATTTAATTGTATATTTAATACATGTGGGGAGATGGGGAGGGAATGAGGAGCCCCTGAGGAGCCCCTGCTTCGAGCTACCTTTTCCAAACGCGCAGGATCCAGGAGTACCCGGACGACGAGAGAGGCGACGACCGACTGAGTCGAAGAAGGTCCTAATCACGTCTGTGGGTCTCAGCGATCCAGTAGTAGAGTAGTCGAAAAGTATCGCGAGAATACGCAATCCACACGGGATTTTGCTGTCAACGCCGGCGTGATCTCGCGTTGACAGCGAAATCCCGCATGGATTGCGTATTCTTGCGATACTTGCTCCAAACCCGGAAGTAGGGTTTTTTAAAAAAAATTTATTATTTATTTTATTTTTCAATTTTTATTTTTTATTAAAAAGCTTAGGGGGCAGTAGGGAAGGGGCTGGGGGGCTGTATACGGCCCGCGGCCCGCCAGTTGGACAGCCCTGCCCTATATGTTTTCCCTACCCTGTGTTCTTATATGAAAATATGAAATGCCACCTTTTCGTGACCCCAGCATACCAAAGCCCAGGAATCTCTCATTTCCTGGGCCAGCTAATCTCCTAAACACAAAGGACTTATCAAAAACACTTGCATGGACAATAACAATGGGCGATCCTTCAAACCTCGGAGTTGGCCCATTTGAAGGATATTTATTTATTTTATTTACTTCATTTCTAATCCGCCCTTCTCACCCCGCAGGGGACTCAGGGCGGCTTACAATGTACACATTACATTTAGACACACAAACACAGAAGACAGACAGAGGCAATTTAACCTCTGGCCACCAGGGGGAGCTGTCGCACTCCTTCATTCCTCAGTGTGTTTCCTGGAGATATTTTTCTGGCCTCAGAATCAGTTAAATTTAGCCTCCCCACTAAGTGGTATCTTAATTTCCTACTTGACAGATGCAACTGTCTTTCGGGTTGCAAAGGTCGACAACAGGTTACACAATAGGTCGAGAGCCCACCTCGACCCAGGCAGGCCTCGAACTCATGACCTTCTGGTCAGTAGAGATCTTATGCAGCTGTCACACCTCAAGGGCCTCAGGCGTCACTTTCGCTTGAGCGAAGTTCCAGCCAAGGTAACAAGAGTGCAACTTTCAAACCAACTTGCTCTGCTCAAACCCTGCTTGGGCCTCCCGTGTGAAGAGAAGGGATGCAAGCATAACATAGGCCTTCAAGGTTGTACCATCACCGCCTCCCCTGATAATGGAAGTGGGCCGCGGGAGTAACAAGCCTGACTCCCCGGCCCAGCTGGCCCTTGCTAACGAGCTCCGCATTCCTAGAGGACTGAGTTCACAAAACATACTAAGGATCATCAATCTTAGCTTTTGACGTGCGACGCAACTAAGGAACACTATAACTGCCTTGCAGATCCCTATGCCAGTGTCTTGTACCCACAACGCATTTGGGTGAAGACCTTGTGGATAAGGCCAGTCGGGCCTTCCACCAAGCCACGCCAGCCAGCCTACTTCGGGCTGACTCGTTCCAGTGTTGCCTTGTTCCAGTTCATCGTCGAGGTCCATTGATTGATCCTGAAAAGACTCTTTTGCCTTTTTGAACTCTTTGCATTTTACTCAACGCATCCCAGCCTCACTTGCTTCGGCTGGGATTCCAAGAGACTTTGCATCCGGCTTGTGTTCCCGTTTGCTGCTTGTGCTCCTTTATACTGCGGAGCACCCACGCCTTGCTGATTCCTGTTTGCTGCTAGTTGGGGCACCGCAAGGATTGCCTCCAACCTTATTCCTATACTCACCTATTATCAATAAAACCCGTTGTACCTCAGCTACTGTGTGGTTTATCCAGGGGGGTCAGGTTGCCAAGGCCTCAGAGGGCGATAGCAGCTGACACCCAGCCAGCTGCGCCACATTCCCGGATATGTCCCTTGGGCATCGGAGCTGGCCCATCTGGAGGATGTGCCCCATGGTGATTTTGTCATTCTTCTTTTCCTATCTGACGCACTCATTGTTTTCATCCCCTTGGCCGAAACCAAAGGCAAGATACCATCAATAGATCCATATCCAGGATTAAAAGGACTACTGGGGTCTGGCATCCGAGCCAGACCAAAATGTTTAATTCCTTCACGTGGAACAATACCAAACGCTAGCTGGAGGATCCGTGGGGTAATCGCGGCACTTGGACAAACATTTAGTCATTTAATCCACTCATCATTTCCTCCCGGTTCCTTGTTTCCCACTTGGACCGCCTCCTTTGCTCTCATTGGACGAGAGCACGAAGCGGCACTGGCTTTCTGATTGGCTGAGGCGCGGCAAAACCGGCCACGCCTCTCAGCCAGCTGGTGCCTCCAATCAATCAGCGTGAAGTCGGCAGAGGGAGCGGTGGCGGGGAATTTGAACTTTGACAGCTCTGTTTTTCTATAAAAAATGTAATGTTTTGCATTGTACGGTAGGTATGTCAGTTTTGGGGCAAATGATTGCCGTTTGACATCCGCTCCTGCTGGAATGAAATGTACAACTCGGTGGCGTTTCTTCAACTTGGTGAGATTTTATTTGGGGAAATTCAGCGAAAATTGGATTGGCTGCGTCCTATCTCGCCAGGGCTATATCAGATCCTCTTTGGTGGGTCTGACTGCTCGGCCGTCACAGCAAGACCCCCAAATTCTTGCTCGATATCACTATCCTTACCTCACTTCCCTACATGCTTTCTGACATTATGGAATCCTGGAGTTCTAGTTTGACAAGGTCTTTGGCCTTCTCGATAAGACTGGGGGCACCTGACCAAACTACAGATCCCAAGATTCCATTCCATTGAACCGTCGGGTTAAATGATACAAACCACTATGACCAACAGAAAATACTGTGTTTTCGATGGTCATTGGCGACCTCTGACGCTGCACTCGTGACCCCCAGGGTCCCGACTCCCAGGTTGAGAAGCACTGATCCATGTCATTTTGGATTCTGTTAAGTTTGTTACAGCTCACCAGACCCGGATTACCCATAAGGCCACCCTGGGCCATGGCCTAGGGACACAAATCAAGGAGGGCGCAGTTCACACGGACCAAAAAAAGGTTGAAACAAAACGGCAACACACGGCATGGAGATGACTCTCTCTCTCGGGGAGGGCGAGGAGAGTGCTGTGAGGGGGGCAGGGAGGAGGGGAATGGTGCCCCTCTTGTCAAGGAAGGAGGCATGAGGAGGAGGAGGCGGAGGAAGCCCCGGGCCGCTGCCGGGCATGCGTGGCACCCAGGAACATGACGAGGAGGCAGAGGCGCCGCGCCCTCCTCCGCTGCGCATGCCCAGCAGCGGCCCCGGAGCCGGGACTTCCCTCTGCCTCCCAGGCCCGGATCAGGCCCTTTTGTCCCCTAGGCCAAAGGCTCTGAGTCTGCCCCTGCCCCCGGCTCCGCCCCACCCCAGCTCTGTTCTGCTGCCCCGCCCCAGCTCCCCCACACGAGAAACAGGGAACACAAGCTGGGGGCGCGAGTCGAGGGAGGTAGGAGCGCATGCGCGTGCGAGAGAGAGGCAGGGAAACACAAACACACAGAGAGACTGAGGCGCACGAGCCGGACAAGGGAGGCAGGGAAATAGACTGGGCGCACGAGGAGTTGGGGGCGGAGCTGGGGTGGGGTGGAGCCGAGGCGGGCAGAGCCGAGGACAGCAGAGCTAAGGGGGTGGCCGTGGATGGTGCTTACGCCGCCAAGACATGCGCCTCTTGGAATTTTATTTATTTATTTGGGTTTTTTTTTGAATTTTTAAAAACTTTTTTTGGGGTCCGACCTAGGTGGCCTTATGGGCACCTGTTGCCACTTCCTTCAGGCACCCTCCTGACTCAAGGAAGGAGTGGCGCCGCAAGGAGGAGGAAGCGGAGAGAAGCCCCGCCCCCGGGGCCACTGTCTCAAGGAAGGACGGCGCGCCGCGAGGAGCAGGAGGTGGGGGGGTGCGGTAGAGGTTGGTTTGGGGGCGTAATTCCAAAGTGTGGCCTAGGGCGCCAAAAGGGGTTAATCCGGGCCTGCAGCTCACACATCAGTTTTGGGAATCTCCAGGAGTGATGGGATGGGCAATGTTTATCTCCTGCCTAAAAAAACATCAGGTGTTGCAAAGCTGCCTGAGACGGACCATTGGGTGAGAAAAGGGCTCTCTCCACTGTGTCCAGTAGGCCAGTGTAAGCTCAACCAGTAGCCAAGCACACTAGTGCCATGAGCGATCATCAGGTGTGCCGTGGGAAATTGGAACCTCCAGAGGGAAGGGGGAAAGACTAATGTGTTGAAGTATAAAACCCTAAGAAACCACCAATAAAGGCACAAAATTACAACCACCCTCCCCACCCCGTGTCTACTTGGTCCTCCCTCTCCATGCATTGGGAAGGCCCGCCCCTTTCTCCAAGTAGAGACCGCCTCTTGCCTCCTGGGGGGGTTTCTGTGGGAAGTTTGGCCCAGTTCTATCATTGGTGGGGTTTCCAATGCTCTTTTAATTGTAGGGGAACTATAAATCCCAGCAACTACAACCCCCAAATGTCAAGGTCTATTTCTCCTGAACTCCATCTATGCTCATATTTGGGCATATTGAGTATTCATGCCAAGTTTGGTCCTGATCCAACATTGTTTGAGTCCACAGTGCTCTCTGGATATAGGTGAACTACAACCCAAAACTCAAGGTCAATGCCCACCAAACTCCATAGCATTTTCTCTTGGTTATGGGAGTTCTGTGTAGAAGTTTGTGTCTTTCTGCCATTCCTGCCAGGGATATCTATGTTGAGTTCATCAAACAGGCCCAGGTTTCACACTGAGTGCAAATACATTTTAAAAACATTAACTATTATGTATGACTGTGTTCGAGTGTCATTTTGTGTCATTTTGGGTGGTGTGCCCCAGGATTTTGTAAATGTAAAAAAGTGTGCCGCTTTAAAAGTGTTGGGAAAACATTGGCCTAGGGCAATGCTCAACAGCAGCTATGGCACACTAGTGTGCCGTGGAGCGATCATCAGGTGTGCCGTGAGAAAAGCTTCCTCGTTCCTTCCCCTCCTCCTGCCGAACTCCTGCCGCTTGGGGAGGAGGAGGAAGGGACGGGCGGCCGCAAAGAAAAGAAGAAGGACCGCACCGCCCCTTCGGCCGTTTCCCAGCCAGCCTCCAATCTGCCATGACTCCCGCCATGACTCTCACCCCTTGCTTGTTGAAGCCATGCGGGAGGAGGAGCCCCACCTACTGAAGCCCGTCCACCTCTCATGCTCCTCCTCTGTGAGACAGCTGAAGCCGGGGGAGGGGGCATGACGCAGCCTGGCCTGCCTCCGGCTTCAGCACTCCCACAGCTTCGCCAGCCTGAGGAGAGCAGTGCCAAGGTTAGCGATGGCAGAGCCAGCACAATGCTGGCTTGCCCCCTCAAAGCTGGTGAAGCTGTGGAGAACTGGCCGGGGAGGGGGCGGGCATGGCGTGGCCTGATCCACCCCCCCAGCTT